>JACXGJ010003675.1:0-51674 GCA_016801105.1 Esox niger
ACCAAATATCAGCAGATTCTGGAGACCAATGTCCAGGAATCAGTGACAAGGCTGAAGCTGCGCCGGGGCTGGATCTTTCAACAGGACAATGACCCTAAACACTGCTCAAAATCTACTAAGGCATTCATGCAGAGGAACAAGTACAACGTTCTGGAATGGCCATCTCAGTCCCCAGACCTGAATATTATTGAAAATCTGTAGTGTGACTTAAAGAGAGCCGTCCATGCTCGGAAACCATCAAACCTGAATGAATTAGAGGTGTTTTGTAGAGAGGAATGGTCCAAAATACCTCCAACCAGAATCCAGACCCTCATAGGAAGCTATAGGAAGCGTTTAGAAGCTGTTATTTCTGCAGAAGGGGGATCTACAAAATATTGAGTTATTTTTTTTATTGTAGTGCCCAAATTTATGCACATGCCTAATTTTGTTCGAACAATCATTGCACACTTCCTGTAAATGGTATAAACTTCGTTTCACTTCTCAAATATCACTGTGTTTGTCTCCTCTATGATATATTTAACTGATTTTTTTTATCCTAAGAACCAATGATTTATGAAGGAAAGTCAAGGACATAAACAAGGTTGCCCAAACTTTTGCAGACCACTGTAGTTAACCTTTATAGACAGATATGCATCAACTGTCTTCTAGTAAAGTTATGGAATTTATTTTAACAGTGGCTTGATGTGGATTTAGGACCTGTGTGTTAAAAACTTTGATCTTACACCAAGAGCCAAAGTTGGGTTTATATTGGGCATGCTGGCCCAATCCAGGCAATGCATACAAATGGCTTTTTGTTAGGTGGAGATAGTGGAGGGGCAATAACTTTTATACTCCGGAAAATTTGCATGTTTGATTATCGAGCGCACCAAACTTTTCTCTCTCTCAGATGCCTTTTCTGTATTACTAAAAAATATTAGACTAAATTCAATATGAAAACTATGCACACAAAAAATAAGGAAAACTAATGCTATTATTTACAGCGCTGTAAAAACATGTGGCTGATGAGCCCCTTACTTGTAATTTGGCCTCCTTGTCCAAGCAGCCTTGGTATTCTAGCAGAGAGAGGCAGAGACTTGGTCCATGTCACATACTGTCATAAACAGTACAGAAATACACACTGTAGATGGAAAAAGCATCCAATTGGGACAGCTTTTTCTTCTATGAACCTTACCCTCTTGATGAGCTCTGCCCAGCTCCAGGCGCTGACCTCTCCATTGCCAGCACTCAGGAGATGAGAGTCCGTGGAGAGAAGAGAGAAAACAGGCCCTTCATGAGCTGAGATAGAGAAGAAAAGACAATAGTAAAGAGAAGCAGACATGAAGAGACAAAAATGTCCAAGGCTAAACAAACAGAATGGTATATTTTACTATTGGAGATATGTTGGCAGTTACTATATTGTTTGTTAAGTTTTTAATATATTTACACAATGGAATAAATACTGCGTTGACTCCTATTTCACACTGGGGTTACAATAAAGGAAGAAATAGACAAAGATTTTAATATAACAAAGGCAAGAGACTGACCCATGAAGGTCAGAATGGGTTTCTGGCTCAGGTCCGTAGCATCTGGACTAAGGGCTGAGGAGAGACTTGCGGACAGAATCAAAAGAATATTATGTTCAAGAACCAGCGCAAATGCACAAATTGAAAGTAAAATCAACATATACACAAAAACAAGCTCATTACGGGAACGTCATATTTAGTACATTCTAAGGTTTAAATGATGCAGTTGTATTGCAAAAGGACAGGCTGATTATGTCAACTATTTTAACATTGCTTTTTCTGGCATTACTAATCAAACCCCATGTGATAACTCCTCTCTCACCTGAACACTGCTATCTCGCCGTAGTTATTGCCAGCGGCTAGGAAGCGACCACAAGGAGAGAAACTCTGGGAGAACACGGACATGTGGAGGTGCTGCACGAAAAGCACAGTGCCACATAATGTATACGAGTTATAAAAGCAATGGAGCAATTTCAAACAATAGAATGGGCATGATCCAAATTGTCATTTGTGCAGTACAGCTAACAAGCTAGTGTAGCTAGTCTAACCAGCTAGAACGCTAATTACATCTACGTACGCGGGCGTGTAAAACAAGTATTCATTGATGTAAAGTAGCAAAGAAGCTTACGCAGCCATCTAGTATGTAGTATAATCCCACTTTAAAAGCGTGTTTACGAATCGTGTAGTGCCAACGAACTAGTTTAGCTAACGCTTGCCAGCTACGATCACATTTTCAAGCAATCGTCCTAAATGTACCCTTTGAGCAGACGAGGTTACTTATTTCCAGAAATGTAAATGCATACAAGGGTAGAAACTGTTACCTCGACGGGGCCCATAGTACAAACAAAACTATGTAGCTAGGTATAAGCATTAAATAAAAAAATCTGCTTGTGGATTTCGCGTTCTTCCAGTTCAACACCTACACATTTATTTTGCCATTCAAACCAGTCGCCAAAATATTGCGTCACAACTCGTTTTAAAAGCATTATGGGACATGAAGTTCCAAACCTTAATTTGGTTCAACAAATAAAAATAATTATAAACATTTTACCATCAATAGAATCAATTAATCATGGGGATACAAATAAATGTTAACTGCAGCATGATAATTAACAAATGAGTGGATGTTTAAAAAACAATCACTAACACAAATGAAGATACAACAGCTTTTTATTATCATTCATTATTTTCACAAAGAGAAACAAACCAAGAGTTGCAGTTTCTAATCAACATACATGGAAACGGCACGTAATCCATTCTGTGATAACCAAAATACAGAAGATGGGTCATATCTACAAGTTGAATGCGCAAATACAGAGGAGCAGAAAAAGCACAATGAATGTAACTGTCATTTAGAGAATTTCATTTCCAAGGACTCAGTGGGTGTTTTGAGTCTGGATTCTGGAATGCTTCCATCCAGCTTCTAACAATCTGCACAGATGTTGCTGTGCTCAACCTGCTTGTCACGGTCTCCCAACTACCATTTACAGTTAATTTTCTTCCTTACAGTACATCATAAAACAAAATGTACAGAAACCCGTGTCTAAAAGCAGACCCTTTTGGTCTTGGTTGGGTTTCAAATCCTGCCTAAGCGTTCTTCCCGTGGGTACTATCGTTGTGCCACAGAATTAACAACAGAGCTTCCTTCGGCTCTGCTATTCACAGATCAAAATGTCCTCACCTTCCCCCTCCATAAAGTCCAGTTCAAACCAGCACAGAAGTGGAAAAAATGACAAAGGATTGGGGGGGCAGTTATATTTTAGACATTAGGGATCATTTTCTTCTCTTACTGCTTGGCGATCGGCTTGGGGACCGTCTGTTGCCACTCCTAAAATGAGAGAAAGTGAAGAAAATAATGTAGTTTGTTACCGGTAAAGATAATGCCACAATGATTAATGAACACAAGTTTCTAATTTTGTTTGCATTCGGTAATTTATTATGCTTTAAAATGCAAGTACTCATTCCTCAAACTGTACTTTCTGTTTTAGTCAAAGGTTTAAGGTAAGTCATACTACTTATCCTACAGCATGGATGGATAATAATTTTGACTAGAGGGCCACAAACAGGCAGTTATTGGAAGTTCTCTCTTGGCCATAATGCACCACATACTGGCGATTGACGAAGTGGATACCTACTGACCTGCGGGCAGGTGGAGAATGTGCAGGTCGCCGCTGGCGGGGTGGAGAGTAGCTGGGGGAGCGGGAGTCTCTCAGCGAATCAGCAGGCAGCCTGCGAGGACGCACCGGGCTGGAAAACACATTGACAGGTGTCAAATAAGCCCCAAAACTTTCTGAATAACTTTTTACACAGTGAGCATCGGAAATGCACTCCATTCCAACTATAGCAAAAAAATAACTTTTTACATCATAAGTACAAGTAGTAAAGAGTTGAAGGTTTGGGTCAAGAGTTATTACAAAGCTGTCACATCAGACAAATCTAACAGTATGCTTGTTTCGCTTCATTTGTTGTGGACCATTCTTTTTTGGTTACCTCTTTTTTTTCTCTTCCTTCTCACTTTCAGAAGAGGAGGATGATGATGATGACGAGCTATGGGAAGCCGTTGTCTTCACTACTCTGGTGTCTCTGGAAAGAAAGAGGGGAGAAGAGCGTTGAGGAATCACGCTGTGGCAGAATGTTGTAAAGACTAAAGGTGAATCCCTTCCCAAAGGGTATATCTAAATGGCAAATTTGTCTTCATTTCACAGATGGCATGGTGGAAAAACATGTTCATTATGGGTTGCGAGAAAGGCACTAAACACTAAATAATCCTAGATTATATGGTTCCTATAACACATCTTACCCCTTTCCTTGCTCTGCCTCGGAGTCAGAGCTGTCAGATGAAGACGAGGAAGAGGAGGAAGAAGAGGAAGACGATGAAGAGCTGGGGCTGTCTACCTTTGCTTTCAGGTTATCTTTTGTCCCCTTGTCACTCACTCCGTTTTCCGTCCTGACTGACTGGTCCGTGGAACGGGCTGATGCCTGTGACAGGACAGCCGCAGGCGATTGGGTCCTGGAGCTGCCTCTTATTGAGACTCTGCTCTCCGAATGGCTGAGGGGTGACCTTGAACGTGGCTGTTCAGCATGCCTAGACTCTTTGGGCGGTGCTCTGCTTTCCAGTTGGCTGGGGATGGGACGGGTCTCTTTGGATGGAAGAGGCAAGGGGGAGGAGCAAGCTTTTCTCCCTCGGTCTGCCTCTTTCACTCGGTGGCTTCCTCCGTCTTTACCTGACACTGATTTCAGCCCTTGGTCAGTGGGTGACTCCTTCCTCTCCCGGGCCGGAGAGGGAGAGGAGGAGGAGGACGAACTGGAGGAGGAAGATGAGGAGGCTGAACGATGCGGCGGGGGGACCTCTTTAGCAGGTTGGCGATCCAGCCGCTCTTGCACTCTCTCACGCTCCCGCACTTTTTCCCGTGCTCTATCCAGCTCCCGGTTCTTCTCCCTGTCCTGGTCCCTCTGCCTTTCCCTGGATAGTGAGCGGCTGCTTCTCCTCCGTCGGACGGGAGAGGGTGATCGCCGGGACCTGATCAACAGCGGGGGAAAACAATCATTATTATTCTCAGGGTTCAAATTGTTTTCCCCCCAACAAAAGCAACAAACAATTGCAATGTAGAATGGATACTAACATGTAAGAAACATTAAAACATTAAAGAAAATCTAAGTTGCTTTGAATAAGAGAGGCTCTCTTATTGACAGAGATAGTTGGTCCCAGATTCATATTTGGGTGCCCCCCACCCGGTGTTGTTCCTGAAGGCAGTGTTTTCCCCAAACAATCCATTGTTAAACTCTGACCCAACCTGTAATAAGCATTGTCCAAATTCATGAATGGAAACGGTGCAATCGTGTAATTTTTGCATCAGATCTCATTTTCAAATAAACAGGTAGGTAACCGTAGAGAATGAAACTATTTGCTTGAGAGAGAGAAAATAAAATACATAAATCATGTTTGACTCTGAAAATGAAACTACGCTCTAGGCCTGAGGATCCAAAGGCCCACCTCTCCAAAAAGTAGCTACCTAACATTTGCAAACAAGTGTGCAAGGCAAGATCATTTGTATAGCACATTTCATAGGCATACAAAACTAAATGCATGTCCAAAGTAGCAAGACAAAAACCTGGTTGTGAGCTAACAGTTCAAATTAATTTGATGAGTTTTAGAATGTCTCATGTTGACTAGCTTTTTTGCCAGACCGCATAAGCTTACAGACTGCCTGACTGAGTGACAACCCCTTGGTAAATAACAGTGGTTTGAACTTCCACCCAAGCAACTGGTGTCTCGCTGCAGACCTAACAAATAATGCATTAGGATTTGTTCAGGATAGACAAAAACTCTACCGGCTACGACCTTCGGTAGCAACATTATTGAAAGCCTAAAATAAAACTATTTACGTTTATATTGAAACCTTTTCCAGAGGATTTTTGAAGCTTTCATACATGCATGTTTTTGGGGAAATATAGGCTAGATGAACGACAAAAAAACATGTCCAGCAAAAAATGTCCAGTTATCGTCAGCTATATTGATAGTTATTGTATCAATGTAATGCATAAATGAAAAAAAAAATTCAGCTGTCACGAAATAGCTTTGACAATGTAAGGTTCATCTTCAGTCTCACTAGCAATTGCTCAATTCTTGACCACTCCAAGTAATAAGCAGATACTAGTAGGCCTATTGCTGGCTAATAAATGCCATACAGTTCTTAGATGCCATTTGTTAACTTAATAAGAAACAGTCAGTTTAATACAGTGATTAATGGGGTCTAGCTTAATATTCAAACATGGCGTGATGTTAATGCTTGACAATGTATTTCGAGACGCAATAATCAGACAAGGCTATTCAACTGTTACTGTATGGACCGACATTTAAGGTAATCTTTGTACAAAAGCACATTAGTTCTGTTAATAAACATTCGGCCATGGTAATTCAGCAAAAATGTAATGGCTCGGATAAAAGTGGCATTTGGAGACAATACAGAGGTGGACAGGCGAGCAAGCCCTGTAGTCTTGTGGGATTATACCAGACCGTCAAGGTTGTGACCCAGGTTCGATTCTCCTCTCAGACATTTCTACTTTTGTCTCTCAGAAATACTTATCCACTCTGTACTTTTCATCAGTCGCGCAACAATATGTACCCACTCTGTAATACCATGAATCTCTTGTATTTAAGAGTAATTGTATCACTGGACCCTTTTATACTGTTACTGTTGTCTAAAGAATTGAACAAGCCATGGAGTGATTGGAGTCAATGTTTTCATGATACACCGATCAGCCATGACATTGTGACCGCTGACAGGGGAACTGAATAACACTGATAAACTCGTTATCATGGCGCCTGTCAGTGGGTGGGATATTTTAGGCAGCAAGTGAACATCTTGTCCTCAAAGTTCATGTGTTAGAAGCAGGAAAAACAAGTAAGCTTAAGAACCTGAGCAACATCAAAAGAAGCCAAATTGGGTCAGAGTATCTCTAAAACTGCTGCCCTTGTGGGGTGTTCCCAGTCAGCATTGGTCAGGACCTAGCAAAAGTGTACCAAGGAAGAAAAAGCGGTGAACCGGGGACAGGGTCATGGGTAGCCACGGCTCAGTGATGCACGTCGGGAGCGAAGACTGACCTGTGTAGTCCGATCCAACAGACGAGCTACTGCAGCACGAATTGCTGAAAAAGTAAATGCTGGTACTGATAGAAAGGTGTCAGAACACCGAGTGCTTTGCAGTTTCTTGCGTATGACCAGTCAGGGTGCCCATACTGACCCCTTTCCACTGCCAAAAGCACCTACAATGTGCATGTGAGCATCAGAACTGGACCACAGAGAACTTGAATGTGGCCTGGACTGATGAATCACGTTTCCTTAAACACCACGTGGACTGCTGGGTGTGTGTGAGATGCACGATGGTTGCCTCCTTTCCAGGAGAACATGGCACCAGGACACACTATGGGAAGAAAGCAAGCCAACGGAGGCAATGCGATGCTTTTGGTCAATGTTCTGCTGGGATACCTTGGGTCCTGCCATTCATGTGGATGTTACTTTGACACGGGCCACCTACCTGAGCATTGCTGCAGACCATGTACACCCTTTAATGGAAACGGTATTCCCTGACGGCATTGGCCTCTTTCAGCAGGATAATGTTTCCTTGTCACAAAGCAAAAATGGTCCAGGAATGGTTTGAGGAACACAACAAGTTCAAGGCATTGACTTGGCCTCCAAATTCCCCAAATCTCATTCCAATCCAGCATTTGCAGGATGTGCTGGACAAATAGGTCCGATCCATGGAGGCCCCACCTAACAAAGTATAGGACTTAAAGGATATTGTTATTTTGCTGGACATAGCCAATCAGACAGGCATTATCTGAGTACGATACGAAAACAAGCGAAACCTCAAATCTCAGCCACATCCCTTGTATCTTTACAAACAAAACATGACTGCAGCATTTACCTCAATGATAAATACAATGCTGAAGTCTGACAAAAAGAGGCCAGCAACTGAAGCTACCCATCGTCACATAGCTTGTGGAGGTTAAAGTTCATGCAAACCTCAATGACATAATTGCCGAAGAACAGAAGCTGTGTGTGGAAATAGTTTAAAAACAAAATTCCACCTGCTCTTTTGTCAGTATACAGTTAAAAAAAATAAACACTGATGCTAGCGCAACAGATCACCAAATACAGTTTGAAGTGTTTAAGGAGTTTTCTTTTTGCAATACAGCTTTTGTAAATTGGGATGCACCATATCCAATCATGAATGTGGACAATGCCAAATAATGCCGATAACAGACTGGGAAAGAGCTGAATAATTGATTGTTTTGCAAAATGACTTCAGGAAATGCTTTCAGGAACAACTCAGGGTAAGTAGAATAATACCCAAATATGAATCTGGGCTGATCAATCCCTTTAAACATACATTTTAAAATAGTTTTAACTTTATTATGCAGGAGGTTTGGGCCGGTATATGACGTTAGCATTTTATGCTGTCTGATGTGTTTTGGTGGGTGTGAGAAAAGTCCTGGACCTACCTGTGAGGGGGGCTGCGTCTCCTGGGACTTCTGGACCTGCTCCTACGGGAACCCCTGTCCCTATCTCTCCCTCTGTCCCGCTCTCTTTCCCGGTTACGCTCCAACTCCCGGCTGCGGCTCCGACGGAGGCCACTATGGCGAGGGGAGGAGCGAGAGAGAGGGGAGCCTCTCCGTGGGGCAGCTTGTCGCCGGGGGCTGGGGGAGCGAGCAGGGGGGTCCTGGTACTGCCTCGGAGGGGTCCGGCGAGGCGGGGTGGGCAAGCGTCGCGGGGCAACTGCTGAGACCGCTGAGGGGGCTTTCGGGGAGGGTGCTCTTCTCCTCTCCCGCTCTCCCAAGGGACTTTGCCTCTCTGGCCTCCGGTTTCTTGAGCCTCCCTCCTTCTCACGCTCCTTCTCAACTTCTGCCTCGGTCGGGGAGTAACGCTCGCCTCCACTTCGGGGTGCACCCCTTCTGGGAGGAGAGGGCGGAGGGCTGGGGCTTTCAAATTCCGTGGGGCTGTACCTCTCCTGGCCCCGTTCTCGGTCAGTGGGGGGGCGGTTAGTGCTGGCAGCTCTCTGGGGAGCAGGGGGCAAGGTGTCCCTCTTAGGTGACGTGTACCTGTCCGGCGCTCCCCCTGTCCTATCGCGGTCCTTGTCCCGCCCTGTAACCCTCTGTCCATCACTCTCCGAAGCGCTCTCACGCCCGCCATTAGCCAGGTACCTCTGGATGGCGGCACCAACGGCAGGAGGGGAGATGACGGCTTTTTGGACCGGGACGTCCTTTCCCCCTGCCATTTGCTTCTCTTCGCCATCAGAGGACGACGACGACGAAGACGAGGAGGAGGAGGAAGAGGATGTTGACGAAGAGGAGGAGGAACTGTCACTGTCGCTCCCACTGCTGCTGCTGCTGCTACTACTACTACTCTCCCTTGCCTTTGCCTTTTTCATTTTCAATTTCTCCTTCTCTTTTGCCCTCTCCAGCTCCTTCTCACGCTCCTTCTCACGCTCCTTCTCACGCTCCTTCTCACGCTCCTTCTCACGCTCCTTCTCTAAGCTACGGTCTGGGTTTACATGCCTCTTCTCCTCCTCCATTTGACGGTCCCTCCTGTCCTTCTCTCGGTCCCTTCTCTCACAGTCAACCTCCGCATGCCGGTCCTCAGACGGCAGGCTGGTCAGACATTGCGGGCTGGAGGTTGGCTGTCTGCCAGACTTCTCCCTGTCTCGCTCTTTCTCTTTCTCCTTCTCACGTTCACTCTCCCGCTTTTTCCTCTCATCCGGTTTCTCTCGCTCCTTGTTCAATTCCCTCTCCCTGCCCCTCTCTTCCGGCTCCTTGTCCCGCCGTGCCTCTCGCTCCCGTTCCCGTTCCTTCGGCCGTCCATTAGTGAGCGGGGAGTGTGTGGTGGAAGAGTCGCGGGGTGAGTTTCTACCCCTCCCTCTGTCGTTTTTACGACCCGGGGGAGAGGCATCCCGCACCTTTTCCCTCTCCCTCCCTCTTTCCCGGTCAGCATGTGCTCGCGGGGACACATTTCGTTCCTTCCCTCGCTCACCCTCTCCGCTACGCCCTCTTCTAGCTCGTTCTCTTTCAGGAGACAGGGAAGAAGAGTTGCGTCTTTGCAGTTTGTCCTTCTCTCGGCTCCTTGCTGGCTGGGGCTGTTTTGGGTGCGGAGAGGGGGACAAAGAAGAGTCGTGTCGGCCCCTAGATGGCACTGCTCTTTCCTTCACCCGCTCCCTCTCACCACTTCCGGAGTGCCTGGCCTTCTCTCTGTTTGTTCGAGAAAGAGGGGGAGGAGAGGGGGAGGAGGAGTCGTGTCTCCTCGTTGGCTTCTCCTTCTCTCGCTCTCTCTCTTTCGGTCGTTCTTTCTGATGTTCCTTCTCTCGCTCTTTGTCTGACCTGGGGTGGTGTTCTGGGGAGCTGGGTTGCCTGGGGGATTTCTGAAAAGGAGATGAACGGAGAATGAGAAAAGGTCAACAACATGTGCAAAGCGGCACAAAAGAAACATTCATTTTAAAAGGCTGTATTCAGTTCAACCTTGCAGATAGAAACTACACAAAAAGAAAGTGATTCAGGGAGGCACATTTGTTCTACACAGCACATTTCTACCTGAGCGGTCCAAATATAAACAAGAAAGCAGGAGCTCCCTCCCGTCTGACCTTCTCCCTCCAAAAGTTTCTGATTGTTACACCAAGGTGTTCAACATGTAGCGGGGGTGGGGTCTCACCTCCTGGCCACCCGTCCGTAGGAGACTTTCTTCCTCTCTGCGACCATGTCCCCGTCTGTCTGGAGACCGACCCTTCCTACCTTCCTCGACTCTTCTGACTGGTTGGTTCTGCTGCCTTTCTCTCAGTGCTGAAGGGGATTGGCTGATCAAAAGAAAATATTACATGAGGGAGAGCATTGGGTGGCACTCAGAAAGCTCTTCCTTGACTTTTGAGGTACTGAATTGAACGACTGGAATGGAGTACCTAGGGTTGCAAACTTCTGGTAACTTCCACCAAGATGTGTGGAAAACCTGGGAATTTAGGGTAAGTTAACTGTAATATTTTAACCCCCCCCGGATTGTTAGCTGTAACTCCGGGTGAGGCCTAGTACCTGTGAGCAGAGCTGGATGACCCACTCCTGTGACGCAGTGTTTTCCTCAGGGGGGGAGTGTCCTTTTCACTTCTCCTGCGTTTTTTCTTGGATACCTGCTTTTCATTTGAAGAGCTGAAGGGAAAAAATTAAGTATATAAATACATGCTCCAAATAAATGTTGATTTCCATCTCAGATTAGTAATTTGCTTTAATTTTTCGTTTTGAATGTCTTTTTTTTTTTTTAAAGTTGTAATATAGCTTTCTGCATACAAAAACAGAATAAAGTTGTCTGAGGGACCCACCTGTCTTCATGTATTTCTGCTGACCCATCCCTGGAACGGAAAACACAGACAGCCTTTGTTTAGTAATAGGACAAAAGTTAAGGAGCACACAAGCCATCAAGCAGTAAAGCAAGCACATCACATACAAGGGGGTGTTTCAAACATCAGTTATGGCACTATGCTAGATGAAGTTATAGCCTTTAAATTAGCAAAAAGAAAAACAGATACCTTTTGCTCTTTTTAGTTTTCTTTTCTCGTCGAGGTGAAGGGGAGCGACTATTTGAGCTGAAGAGAGAGAAGGGAAGAAGTCATCAATCTGTCGGTCAGAGATGACAAACCTTTCATTTAACGCATTTGGTCAGTATCCCTGTTCTCCCACCTATCTCGGTTCTTATTTTTCTTCCTCTTTTTCTTACGGCTCTGTTTTCTGGGCAGGGAGTCAGAATCCTCTGATTCTTCCACCAGCCTGAATAAGGATAGGAAAAGAGAAACATTGTGCCAAAGGAAACTGGAAAAATATCCCATTAACCAGATTCAATTCCAAAAGCGACAGCTTAAAATTCAAATTAGCACATTGTTAAAAAGCACCAACGATAACCGTAACTGCTGTTATTATGTAGGAATGACAACTTATACACCCCTCCCCTCCTCCATTTACACATATTTCTGCTGCTGTTGCTGCTTCTCCCTCTCCAGCCTCTCCTGCTCCCGTTTCTCCTTCTCGCGCTCCTTGCGCTCTGGGTGAAAGGAGGAGCCGTCGACGTAGTCCGTGGCTATACCAAACGCCGCACGCAGACGGTCGTTCTTCTGCTGATTGGCCGCAGCCAGTGCATGAGTCTCTGTTGCCCTGAGAGAGACAGAGGTAGAGAACAGTATGTCTGTTGTTCGATGGTTGTCACATGGGTGCTTTCTCGCCGTGTTACAAAGTGAGTCAGGCAAAACGGTTGTTTATTAATTACGGGGCAGGATAGTATATGGAGACCAGCTTCAATACGCATATAAGCCAAAAGGCAGGCCAAGCACACATTGCCCATTTCTCTGTATGGTAACAATCATTAATTTGTGTAACAATAGCTAAAATGGTCTCAGAATGTGGTGGACTGTCATGTACCCCCACATCATGTTCATGTACCTCATGTCACCAAAATCAATCGCTTTCAAACTTCAAACTTAATGGCTAACAGGAATTGTTATTTTACTTTTGCACATATAAATATTATAAATCCAGCCCATAATGGGAGGTGTAACAAAATATTTTCTTAGTCACAAAAGACCCCTCAAAGTCACAGAAAATGTTTGTAAAAGCCCAGAGGAAGGTAGGCTTGCATACCATAGGCTGTATCACAATTCAAAAGCAAATTTTACAAAAATTGCTTCATTGTATTAGTAGTTTGGGCACAGATAGTAGCAAAAAGTAAAAATGTTGGTTTATAACAGATGTTACTGTTCAAGGAAGTGGCATAAAATTCTGAACACTAGAAAATGTTTGGGTAATGTTGATCTGGAGCTGTGCACACTTACAATGGTCTCTCGGCGGTGGCCGGAGGTGGCTCCTGCTTCTCCTGTAGCATCATGCGGAAGCTGTTCACCTTCTCCTCGATCTCCTCAGCTGAGTACCTGTCGACAATGTGCACAATTCAACAGAGTGCCTTTCAATTACAGAGTGTCATATATAAATATGCATATGCTATATTTTAAATGGAAAGGTTTTTTTGATGAGAGCACAAGACTTGTTCAACCCTGCGCTGCAGCAGCACATGTGCACCAGAGGCATAGACAGCTAGACCTTCCTAAGCCACATCCACCTTCTAACCTCTGAAAACCTCTTAATCTCCACCCCCCTCCCCTACCCTAGCAGCATAATTCTATCTTACCCTTGTTCCTCCATCATGTCCTGCAGCTCAGCACACTTAACCTCAAGCTGCCTCTTCCTTTGATGCTCCAGAATCTCTGCGTTGGGCTGCCGGTTCAACTGGCTCTCCAGCCTCTCGCGGTCCTTCTCATCCCGCTCACCGCCACGCTCATCCCGTGGGCGCTTGGCCCGCACACTTGAAAGGTTGCGCTGGACATAGCCGTTGGTGCCACTGCCTCGCGGCGTGGTCAGGCCAATGCCGTTGTACATGGCTCCTCTGTGGGTTGGAGGTACACATTCATATAAGTTTACAGTGATGATTATAGCTATTAGGAGTGCCTGATGATTAGCCAGAACAGATCTGAATGGAAAAATGTTGGTTATGGTAGACTTTTGTAAAAATAAAACCAAACTTTATTGGCAGACCACGGTTGGGTGTCAAGTCGATTTCAACTAATTTTCACATTCTGCTGCCCCAAATCAAACTGAAATGACTGGCCGACAAGTTTTTGTTACAGTGCCTAATGTATAGATTCACGTGTCATTTGGCATATTAAGATAGGTATACTCGGGTTTATTCTAGACTGTAAATGGTAATTTTACAGGGTTCGTAACGAGACCCACTGATAACCAATAATACCCCCCTTAACACAATCTAAAGTGACTCAAAGCAAGGCCACACGTGCATACTCAATTTATAGCTATTACTAGTAAAGAGCACTTTTACTCCGAAAGACCGTGGCTAGCAAGCAGTTAGCTACGTGCCAAATCAGAAAATGAACAGAATGTGATTCCAGTTAAATGTTTCTGTATGCTTATTAAGGCCAAATACACTTCGTCCCTGCACAGCTATAAATGGGGGAAAAAAACTCGTTGTGTGACCCTTGACAGAAGATTTAGCAGTATGCTAGCGAATCATCCTTGCTAGCAAGCTACGCACTAAACTAAACCATTTACGGACAGTTGACTACTGTAATGTAGCGTGTTGTAGTAGGAGGCTAGTTCGGGCTGTTGAATCAAGCATAGGTAGCTAGTTAAGTAGTCAACTACAGTGACATAAAGGCGACTAACATGAAGAATACGTCATCGGTTGTTAAGAAAGCTGGTTAACATTTTGAGCCACAAACTAATCAGGAAACTCCAGACCTACCTCCGTTATCGTAAGAATCAAAACCGAGGCTTAGCACGAGACGCCGTTATTTGCTCGAAGAGGGCCAGAGCGGCCTTGTAGCTACGCTAACTACATTACATTTACCTAACTAACTAGGACCATATGAACGCACATGTGGATTCACCAAGTAACAGGTAACCCCCTAGCGTAATTTAGATAGTAATCAAGTATCTTACTATAAACATCTAGCATTTTAGCTCCACATGGTAGCTAGCTAGCAACGAGCAAGCTATGTTTCACAACTAAAAAAACAAACAATTTAGCCAGTAATGCTAACGAGCGAACCTTTCTCTAACGTTAGCTAGATACGTACCTCTGATTTCCCTGCGAAGGGAGACAATTAAGGGGAATAAATACACTGGCAAAAGCCTAGATAAAACGGTAATCGAAACAAAAGACAATTGACTTCAAATACTTCTTCGTAAAACAGAAAGGTAATGTCAGGGATAAATAAGTGTTGATGTCGTCACTACTATTTCGTCTCGTTGAACGGAAACCAGGGTATTTTCTAAACGTCTATTTCTCTCCGTTTCCCTCCTCTCTCCTCGTCTCCTTCTCAAACGCCATTGGATGAGAAAGCCAGACGTCCCGCCTCTCTGAACTTGTCCCTCCAATAGGTTTTTAGAAAGAGTCGATAAAGGGGGAAAGTGAAGGAAATAGGATTGAATTGAGAGAAGTCCTAAGGGAAACCACGCGATGAAACCACGCCAGACGCTGCGTCTAGACTACATTTCCCATATTTCACTTATAAAGAGCAACTTTTGAAATTGACCCGGTTCGAGAGAATCAAAAACACACGTTGAAATTGCTTCATGTGCGACTGACTTAAATTATTTACACCTTATAATGACTTGTTATCTCTATAATGCTGGGTAATTTGTAGATAAGTCAGCGGTCGCCAGTAGTCGTTTATGATGCTCTTGAACACAACCATTGGATGACCTGACATTACAATAAGCCTCTGTTGTAGTGAAGGCCCCTTCTGTTAAGACATTGTCTAGGCCTTGAATTAGGCCCTGACTTAAAGTTATATTACACGCTTCAGTCACACAAGCTCCATTTTGAAATGAAAGTGAGGCTTAGTTGCAAAACCTAAGAACTGAAATAGACAATGTGTCCCCATGAAACTTAGTACCAAAATGTGGTACTGGTTCTTTTCAAATTTCACCATTAATTTGTCCTATAAGGAATATTAGAATCACTTGAAATAAGGTCTGTTTCAGTAACTAGTATCTCGTTCTGAGTTTTGATAACGGTGCAAATCTCGTTAGGACAATGTGACATTTATCAAAACATTTGCTTCAATTTGCTATGCAAAAATACTTATATTTGCCAATATTGATTAAATTCAACTTGTCCTGTAGATATTTATACAGTCATCAAAATAGTGAGGTGTGTAAATCTACAAGAAACATAGACCTTTAAAGTGGATATAAAACAAATCAAAGTTTTTAAAGCTCTTTTTATAGCAGCCGTTGTCACAAAGTGCTTTTACAAAACACCCAGGCTTAAACCCCAAGGAGCAAAAAACAGTAGTGTTGAACTTCAGTGACTAGGAAAAACTCCCAGAGGAGGCAGAAATTTAGGAAGAAACCTAGAGAGGAACCAGGCTCAGACGCGTGACCAGTACTCTTCTGGCTGTGCCGGGTGAATATAATAAGAGTCCAAATTCTAATAGTTAATCGATGCATGTGGGCTGAGCCCAGAGTCTATTTATACCTATTCCAGATCGGAGGCATGACCAGATGGACAAGGACTGGGACAGATGGGGGCTCAGCAGAGTGGCAGCTGAATTGTGTTGCAAAAACAAAACTGCACATCACCCAAAGAACACTATACCTGCAGTGAAGCATGATGGTGGCAGCATCATGCTTTGGGGCTGTTTTTCTTCAGCTGGAATCTTGGCCTTAGTCAGGGTAGAGGCAATTACGAACAGTTCCAAATACCAAGCAATTTTGGTATATAACAACTTTCAGGTGTCCGTTAGAAAGCTGAAGATGAAGAGGAAGTTCACCTTTCAGCACGACAACGACACAAAGCACACATCCAAATCCACCAAAGCAAAAGCTTCACCAGAAGATTTACATTTTGGAATGGCCCAGCCAGGGCCCAGATCTGAATCCAATTCAACATCTGTGGGGTGTTCTGAAGAGAGCTGTGAACAGGAAATGTCCTCGCAATCTGACAGATTTGGAGCACTTTTCCAAAGAAGATTGGGTAAATATTGCCACGTCAAGATGTGCCATGCTAATAGACTCCTCCCCAAAAAGACGGAGTGCTGTAATAAAATCAAAAGTTCCAGATTTGGACATTTCATTTTGATTTACACACATTCTTGGCAGATTTGCTCCAGGTGGTTCAGGTATGAAGGACCACACGTGTCAACAACAACTTCTAAATAGTGACACAGAGTCTCAATAGGATTGAGTTTGACTGTAGGACATTTAGTTTTTTAAGGACTTTTGGTTCTTCAGCCAATTCAATGTTACTTTAACCTTGTGTTTTACACGCTAGATTAGCCAGGCGGGAGTCACCTCTGTATTTGTGGTAACGGGAAGGAAAGCTGGTTAGGGATTAGATTCTGTTAGGAAGGTTTAGGTGTTTAGAAGAGAAGGGATATTTTGTTTATTCCCAAAATTCCCTTTTCCTACCTTCCCTATTGCGTCTTGGTTTGATTGCTATTTGACTGTATATGGGTGTTGTGTATTATTTTGTTTACAATTCCCCCAATGAGTTCTGGTTGTCGTGTCTTGTTATTTTGTTAGTTGTACACCACAACTCTCCATATCTGTTTTTCATTATGTGCGCAAGCATGGGCACATACATCTCCACCTCAAATGAACAACACCTGAAATAACAGTCTGACAGTAGTCAGCTACTGAGGCGTAAATCTTACCTTTAATTTCTCCAGTCAAACTTGCCTACTAAAATGCACAAAAATGTAATAAAAAAAAGTTCAATTATTTATAAAAAAAAAATCTTCCAAAAATGTTTTCAATTCTGTCTACTGAATACACACAAATGAAATGGGTACAACTAAATGCAGGACCAGACTAACTCATGAGGATGGCATGCATGTTCCCCGTTAAAGATCTCTCCACACATTAACCAGATAATTTCCTGAAGCCAGTAGCACTCCTCACTCTGAAAGAGCAGTGTTTGCATTTACAGTCTAATTCTAAAAAGAAAAGATCTTGAAAGAAATCTCTTGGTCCCAGGGGATCGTAGAGGCCAAAGGTTAAAAATCACTGGTTTAAAGTGCCAACACCAAGATGAGAGTGGGTACATTTGTAAATTTGGTGCAACAGTTTTTTGCATTACATTCAGAGGATGAGATCCAACAAAAACATATCAATGTTTAGAATTGCATTCAGCACATAAAAAAGTATGTGAAAAAGTACCTTTTATGTACATCACGGTTTTATCCACTAATGACACTTTTCTACTGCAGGTTTCTGCTGGTTCCTATAAAGAAATTCATGGTTTAGTCTATATTACATTTGATCTTGGCCCCATATGAACAAAACCCTGTCTACATTTTTCATCTTAGTTTGATGGCGGGTTTACAAATGCACAAACTCAATGATTGGTCTCATATGCAATGAGATCACATTGTCAATTTTCTGCTCTCTTACACTGCTGCCATTTTTTTGCCGGACCAACAATTATGAACAACTCTGTATAAACGAAAACTTTGCTGGCTAAAGCCTTCAGTATCTACATTATTGTAAGCCTGAAATAAAACAGTTTTGGGTCATATTACGACTGTTTGTGGTGGATTTTCGAAGTACGCATCCGTGCATGTATTTTGGGTCAGGATAGACATACACATTTGCTGGCTACAACATACAATAGTTAAGCCTTAAGTAAAACTGTGTCTGGTTATATTGCAACTTTTTCTGGCATGGAAAAGTTCATCTTCAGTCTCACTAGCACTTGCTCAAGTCTTATTAATATTCCTAGAAAGATAGTAGAAATTAAGTCTATTACTGGCTAATAAGCTGTTAAAAAAACAGTTGCAAAAACCATACAGTTCAAAGACGCTATAACGGAGGGAAATTTAATAAGAAACGTTAGTCAGTCCAACACAATGCTCAATGAACTGTTGTGGCTTTTGCAACTGGCTGTTTTAGCGACTGCTTTGAACGTGTACTGTTGTGATGTAGTGGTTAAAGAAAGTGCCTTTCACGTGGAAGACCTAATTCAACAAAGTTTATTCATTTTATTTATGGGCCGCAATAAAACTTTACGGTTATACAAGAATTGAAACTATTTCTGGTAGATTCCACGATCTTTGTCTTTTAACTTGATGAAAAAGTCAGTTATTGTCACCTCTTTATTGTGATTGAATCAATTTCATTCTCAAATTAAATAAAAAAGTACGTTGTCATGCCATGAAAGAAAAAAATACGTTCTTATGCCATGAAATTAAAAAGCTTGGGCACACTTGCTGGCAATTGCTCAATTCTTGACTATTCCAGTGAGTTAGCCAATTACTGGCTAATATGCTGTTAAAATGGACAGTGGTTCATATATGCTATTTGTGGTGGAGGTAAAGAAACATTAGTCACTCTAACTGTATCAATATCATTCACGAATGGAAAATTACCTGTTAAAACGGCCAGTGGCAAAAGAGGATTTATTCAGGGTAGACACACAAGGCCAAACTGACATCTGTCATATTTACAGCTCTGTGGTGTAGTGGTTCACAACATATAATTTCACGTGGGTTACAAGGGTTCTAATCCTGAGAAGACAACACTTTCTATTGTGGGCCAGCTGAACAAGGCTTGCCTGGTTTCTTTTTTTTATTAGCGGTTAGATAGCTTAATTTGGACATTTACCCTAACATGTAATGCTGCAGCAAAAAAGAACAACATTTTAAAAAGAGTGGATCAGAATGGAAAACGCGTCTTTGACATCTTCTGTAGTTGATGTAGCGCTGGGGACGAATGCTATGCTGGGTTACAGTCATTTGTCAGACTCCGAAATTGTAAGTATTGAGAGATTAAGTGTCAGGTCCTGCCCGGGAGCATCTAGGCATCTCTATGTGCCTGGGTGCCAGAGTCAGGGCCTGTCCGCAGAGGTAACTCTAGGCATCTCTATGCTGATGTTTTTAATTGTCACCAATTATAGGCAGCTGCCCTGTGTTGCTTATAATTGGGGACCCTATTTACTTTGCTCTTTCAGTCTTTTAGTTTGTAGCTGTTGTATTTGTACAGTTTTCTGCTCAGTTCTGCAAAGAAGAACATTAATGGGTTGTTACACTCCAGCTCTGCACCTGTGTCCTGGCTCCTTAACTGTGACATTATGGGCATTATGATCCTTACGGTGTGCCGTGCAGAAAGGCCTAGCACTTTGGAAATTCGTTAATCATTGAAAATTGACTTTTACACTACTCACCAGAGTACTTGCTGTGATTCATTTGTCCTGCCTTTGATTTGTTTACCAATACCCTGACAGAGGACGAAGAAGAGGCAAACGTGCCGGTATCCCATTTAGATCTCAGACGAGATATTGCAATCCGCCGTTACTGAGCACTTTACTCACAAATGTTCAATCACTAGACAGACACTAGATTAATTTTCAGCGGGACATTGCAAACTGTTGTGTGCTCGTGTTTGTGGAGACCTAGCTGGATCCAATAGTGCCAGATTCGGGAATCACCCCTGCTGGTTTTCCATCTATCGGCAGGACAGAAGGTCTGAGTCAATATGAGGAAAAGCTTGCCAAAATACCACCAGCACAATAACGTTCCTACCCGTGATGATCGTACCTGTGACCATTGTTTTTCACAAATATGAAATTGCTACAAACCCATCCCATGTCCCGCTTTTGGTAAGGCTGATCACACATCAAATTTGCCCCTCCCATCTGGGAGACAACACCTAAAACAGGATAAACTTTGACAGTTCAATGCTGGAATAAAGGCTCCAGATGCTTCTTTGATGCTCCCAATGGGGACATTGATGAATACACAGACTCTGACTCAGAATTACCTTGTGACCTTTCCAGTCATCTGATCCATGTCTAAAGAACACAGAAGAAGTCTTCTCTCTGCTTCTCTCAACTCACTGTCTGTAGCATCTGCAATCTGAGTGTGGATCCAAGTGATCTGACCCTGCTGCCTTCTGCCATGTGACTGGTCAGAAAGATTTGGAACAGAACTGTCCGGTGTAATTGTAGTGATCTTCTAGAACGTGTTATTGTACTCAGAATTCAGTTGTGTGGTCCAGTCCAATCGGTGGTGTGATTTGTCACCAAAAAGGGGTTTGTGATGTCCTAATCTGTGAACGTATAACTTCAACACAAATGTACAAAAGTCCATCCAGAATTGCTTTGTTTGTTTCAAGTGCTATTTTTATGTCCAATAGCACCTGGCAGTAGAATGAGATTCTGTTGTCTGTTCAGACTTGACTTTGCTTAGACAAATAAAAAATTGTTAGATCTATGCAATTCAACTATTAAAAAGTTAGAACTTACATTAAACAAAACAATTCCCAAATGTAAAAATTTAAAAACTAATCCTATGAATGGAAAACGTGAAAAATAACGGATGACAATGCACTGTTATAACAAGGCCAAAAGGAACAACCCAAATGTTCATGTAACCTTTTATAAGTACCAATTTATGGGATCCATTGGAGAAGGTGTTGCATACTGTACATTCATCAAAGAAAAAAAGGATCAAAATGAACTTGTTCAAAGTAAACACAATCAAAGACATCAACTGTGTAACATGGTCACTTGTGTGAAGGAATTATAAACCATATAACCCACTGACAAATTTATTTGAAAGCTAAACAGCTCTCAATTTTTTTCTCTATTCTTTTCTCAGGTTAATTAAATTGTCTATCATGTATTTATAAACTCCTGTAGTTTGGTGGCACATACCTAACTAAATAAACAAATTGCCCTCTAGGAGAATGTCTGTAACTATTATTGAAAAAAACTCCAGTAACCACTAGGGCTGTATACTGCAACCATCTGTATTGTATTATCTGTATTATCAGCACTTAAATTTTGCATTTTTAAAGGTTATGGCCCAACTACCTTATGAGAAACACAACATTTTGATTAACTTCCTAAAGTGTAGGGACATTTTCCAACTCTGTTTCATTTCAAATTTTATTCTTAAATAGTGTTGGTCAGCCAAATTCTAAATAACAACTTTAATGCAAATTTTTCCTTCAACATAATTTACATTATATGTTAACCAAATACCTTTCTGCTATAATTTCATATGAGAATTTAAACCCAATCTTTTGACAAAAAACAAATTATAACACATATTAGAATCAAATTCATTGCACATGGAAAACAATGTGTTGACGGAACTTCAAAAAATTTATACCCTCTGTGTATTGATTTCCTCTCATAAGTTGTTCTGTGACGATGCAGAGAGAGAGAAAACACACACAAATTCCAACGTTGTGGGACAGGCTATTTTGTATTAATATTCAGTCCTCATAACGTTAACAAATATCATTCTACCACTTATACAATTTATAAGGAGAGAGAAAACACTTTTGTAAAATAACTATGATGCTCTTTTACCAGAAAATCATCATAGTACCAATTTCAAATGTATCACTGTGGTTAGATGTACCCACGTGTGCTAGTGAACAGCTCAGCACGCAACAGATGGTTACCATGCCGTGGGCATCTTAAAGCCTGCCCACCTTGTAGTGAGACCCTCGTTCAGGCCTTACGCTTTTAAACAAATTCATATTCACTTGAAAAACCATGGTATTTATCAAGGGAAGTGATCAGATTTCCTTGATAAGTTCTAGCTGTACTCAATATTCAGGTATGAAACATGTTTGGAAACAAATTAAGAATTCTTAATCAATGATTACATAAGCTCACATTAGTTCCAGGTATCTCCAGGATGTTCTCGGTCTTTGATTCCTGGATTCCATACATGGGAGATCTTTCCTAGCTGCTGCTCGGCATGTGGGCAGAATGTATCATGTTCCAACTGTCTGTGCAGCCTGTCTTTTCTTTTGGTTCTTCTTCTTTTTGTGACACTCATTCTGCCAATGGCCAAGGATTCCACAGTAGTGACATGATCCTGGCTTCTTTTTCAATGGCCTTTGATTGTCTAATTGTGTTTTGTATATCAAAATCTCTTTCTGGAACAATGGCATATTTTAGAATGATCTCTTGGTGACAGTCATCTATTTTCAAGCTCTTTTTGATGTTATCAGCCAATGATTTCGCCATTTCCTAAATTACAACAGGAGGGCTGCAGTCCCCGTATAAATCACGTTGTTTTAAGTAACTTTTATTTTCATAACTTTCTGCTTACCTGTACAAGATTTAGATTATTACTACATAGCATCTACTCGCTATCCAAATAACAAGGACTTCTAGATGAATACCGAAGCTTTGCACTAAAATGTGGCCTATATTAGGACTTCACATGTGTAACTTTCTATTCAGTCTAGCAAACACTTCCCATCACAACAGGGAGATTTACTATCTTCTGTGGAGTCTCTTGACTAAGACTAAGAACACATCTTTCAGTGTCAATTTAAGTCTTGCTTGTCCTCACCACAGGTTTCCATTGCCTAAAAAAATGAAATTCTAGGACTTCTTGTTCCAGCTGTGTTCATCTGGATACTCATGCTCTTTAAACTGACTTGTTCTTTCAGGTAGTGTGGTTTGACTCACCATCCAAGTGCAAATTCCAATTATCCACACTCACAGCACCATGCAGTAAGAATACTCTTGTACAATTGCAAATTGAGCCCCTTAGCTCTACAGTATTTTCAGTAAAACATATCCATCACGGCACCATGCGGTTAGATTCTGTCAATTTTAATCCATGAACAAAATGAATGCAACCGGTAGTTGAGAACCTTTATTCAGCATGAGTCCAGAAGGTTAACCTTCCATAGTATTTTCATTTTCTCTCCAATGATTACAAAGTTAACAGTCTTTTATGCAGGACACATAGTAGTTGTCAGTGGTCATAGCCAACCATTATACAGACAATTATAAGAAGGATGTATCCTACAAAATACCCTTGAATGGTGTCTTCCAACCTATGACCCAAAGGTCTATTCAGAGAGTCCTCTGAGTCACATATACTGTTCCTAGCAAGTGGTATGGACAGGGTGTTTGGGACCCATCAGTAATGGAGCATCACATTTCCTACCTAGGGTCCTTTGTAAAGAGATAGCAAGTACTCTCATACATTGTGTCAAGCTTAATTCAATTAATTTTCATGCTTAATATCTCTCACAGGGAAGACAAGAGGCCATACCGACACATGTCAAATGTAGAACCCAGGTTCGAATCTTGAGAAGGCAAGACTTTCTATTGCGGGCCGGCTGAATTAGGCATGCCTGGTTTCTTGTTTTGGAGTCATTTACACTTTTTTTTCACTTCCATTGTAGCCCTCTCCGGGCTACAATGGAAGTGAACAGGGCAACCCATATAACGTTTGAAAATATATGATCTATTTACTTTTCAAAAATGGTCCAGGGTATAATGATATTTTTCAGAATTCTTGCAGGTGGTTTTGCTGCACCTTCATCTTGGCAAAATGCCTCCAGGTCATGTAAAGTCTTTGGTCGTCTTGCATGAATCGCACGTTTGAGATCTCCACAGAGTGGCTCGATGATATTAAGGTCAGGAGACTGTGATGGCCACTCCAGAACCTTGAGCTTTTTCTGCTGTAACCACCGGAGGGTTGACTTGGCCTTGTGCTTAGTGGTACTGTCATGCTGGAAAGTCCAAGAGTGTCCCATGCGCAGCTTACAGTGTGCCAGAAGCTGTGAGGCATGTCAAAGTGTCGTCAGGCATATTGTTACCAGGATTATTTGTGGCACCGGCACAGTAAAGGCTTTTTTCTGGCAGCTCAATCGTGCAGCAATTTTTTTTTTCAATTGTTGTATTGTGCTTCTTGAAACAACCACACTGTCTTTTACCAAAGCAGCCTGTATTTCTCCTGAGGTTACCTGTGGGGTTTTCTTTTTATCCCAAACAATTCTTCTGGCACTTTTGGCTGAAATCTTTTTTGGTCTACCTGACTGTCAGCGTTTTCATTTGAGAAAGGTGAAGCGGACTGCGGCGTCAATAGGTTTAGGTTCATTTATTCAGTGAGCTGACATATGCTCTTCCATTCGAGGCAATAACACACAAAGACAAAGGGAGCAGAGGGAACATATATACTGAGGGGAATGACTGTAGATGATGATCAGGTGCGCTAAACCAGACAACAGGTGCTATGAGTTGATGAGATGGGCAATGGTGTCAGAAGACCGGTGACATCGAGCGCCGAAGCCCGCCTCCTGCAGGGGAAGGATGGGCAGTAGATGGCGTAGTTGTCACATGACTTTGGCTTGGTATTGTGATTGTGAGGTGACGGACAGCTCCGTCATCTCCCGCTTTTCCTGTTTTACCAACAGTAATGAACTCATCTTGGTATCCTTCATTTGTCTTGTCGCCAGCTGTCACTCACACCTGGTCCCAATTAGGTCACTAGTAAGTGTTTAAATGTTTCTCCTCTGCTCCCCTCATTTGTCAGTCTTTGTTCCATGTTACGGTGTGTCCTGATGGTCGTGGTGAGTTTCGTTTTCATTTGCCTGCTTCCACAGTTATTATCAAGTGCTCTGTGTTTTCTGTTTCTGTTTTAAATAAAGATATCACAGACTGCCACTCTTTCCTGTGCCGCTACATCTTGATCGTGACAGGCATCAAGAGGTCTCTGAATTTTCCCCTTCTTAATGAGTGATTGAACAGTACTGACTGGCATTTGCAAGGCTTTGGATATCTTTTTATATCCTGTATAACGTTCCATTACCTTGTTAGGCTGATCTTTTGACAGTTCTTTTCTGCTCCTCATGGCTCAGTATCTAGCCTGCTAAGTGTATCTTGGTGAGCGCTAACAAACTCCATGACTATTTATACACAGGCATTAATTGCAATTTAAAAAGTAAGAGGTGAGGCAAATTTACCTTTAACTGCCATTTCACCTGTGTGTGTGTAACCTCTGTAACAGAGCCGAACATTTAAGGGTATGTAAATTTTTTGATCAGGGCCATTTGTGTGATTTCTGTTATCATTATGATTTAAAAAGGAGCCAAACAACTATGATGATGATAAATGGCTTGATATGGTCACTATCCTTAAATGTTTTTTGCATGAGTCATAGTTTCAAAATCAATGCCAAAATTTCACAATTTCTGCCAGGATATGCAAACCTGTGATCACAACGGTATTAGTGCTAAAGCGCTAAACAAAGTGAAAATGAATAGTACAATGCACTAACATGATATTTCACAGTAAATGGAAACTGTAAATCTTCTTGTGGTCCCCAAGAAGAGCTTTGCCAACCACTGCACTAAGACCATACAAATGTAATTTGCTGTTTAAAAAATATAATTTAGGCATTGATCAATTATTTTAAATCAAAAGGAAACTTTTATGCTTCCCACCAAATGTTTTTTTTATTTGCATTTTCTCTTTTGTTTGTATCACATTTATTTATGTGATATTTATAACACCCCTCCCCCTGTCATTGTCCATCCGGTTTTGCCTCCGATCTGGACTAGGTTTAAATAGACTCTGGGCTTAGCCCACATGCATTGAGCTATTAAAACCTGGACTATATGTTCACCCGGCACAGCCAGAAGAGGACTGGTCACCCCTCGGAGCCTGGTTCCTCTCTAAATTTGGCCCTCTTAGAGTTTTTCCTTGCCTCTGAAATTCATCACTGTTTGCTCCCTGGGGTTTAAGGCCGGGTGTTTTGTGAAAGCACTTTGTGACAACTGCTGATGTAAAAAGCTGATGTAAATGTGATTAAAAAATTTATACTTAATGATTTTCTGATAGGTAATCAATGTAACCTTGTAGGCAGGACAGAATGGAGGGCTTTTAATCAAAGAAAAACAGAGGCTACAACATGAATCGCAATAAACATGACTCATAAGAACACTAGGGAAGGAGGAACTTAAATGGAGACCGTGAAATGGATCACAGGTGAAGTTAATAAAATCAAACTGGTGTCTGTTTGAATTTAGGGAGAGGGGGTATTGGATTCCACTTGCATGACTGACCTGCTATGCCAGGATGTGACAGTCAAATTGTCACATCTTTACTGTTTTCATTCATATTGGTCCTACTGTATTGTTCCTTATACATTATGTTATTATTATTATTGTGACTTGATGTCTGTTAATGCAACAAATAGCATTTTTACATTACATTAAACATGTTAATGGTCCATTTATTTGTTAATGTTAAGGTTGATGATAGGCCTAGCTCAGCTCCAGTTGAGGAGTTGTCAGCAATACCTAAACAGCAGAATAGCGCCATTGATCAAGGGACTAATTAGTTAACAAGTTAAATCAGATGTACTAGTTGTGGAGTACTGCAAATACAAGGAATTACTGGTTGTCCCAGAGGGCAGGTTTGAGAACATGTGGTTTTGGCAGATGTTCTTAATCAGAAAATTAAGTGTTAAATCCTTTGCTCTCCCATAGAGAATTCTAAAATATGGCCATATTTGATCATATTCTTTTAAAGATGGAATACATGATCATATATGTTAATTACATATTTCAATCTGACATAAAAATGGCAATGGCAATTTCTTGTGTATTTTGACATGTACATATGCATGTTTGTTGATCAAACCAAATATGTTTACAATATATATGCTTATATAAGGTAAATAATTTTTTTCTGAAAACACTCCCAAACAAACTGGGTTATGTAGGTGGCATTTGATCATAGATGTTTTGGAGAGATTTTCTGTCCTCAAGACCCAATTTATGTTAACAATTCTACAGCTGCGATCCTTCGATTCATTGGTGACTCATACCATCCTATTCAGTGTGTGTGGGGTCAATGTAAACACGCGTCCTCTTCCACGCTGATTGTTGACATTCCAGTTGCAGTACATTTCTTAATAATTGCCCTGATTGTGTATTTTTTTCCCCCAACTGTTTAGCTATTTCACCTGTCTAAACATTAGCTGATGGGTAAAACATTTGTTCAGATATTGTGCAAAATAGTCTGTCAGTCAATTGTCAGCAACACATATGGAGAGGAATACAACTCCAATCAATGGAGTAATAATTATTTGACAAGTTAAATCAGGTGTGCTCGGTCTAGAATTCTACAAATACAAGGATCTGCTGATGGTCCCAGAGGAAATATTAGAGAACCTGTGATTTAAAAGAGACGCTTGTGTAGAGAGATGCTTGTATTACAGCTGTTTGTATAGCAAATAAATAAAAAGCAAACTGTCAAATATCAAGGGAAAAAGAGAAGCTTTATCAAAATTGCTGCAGCAAGGTCTCTGTTACAAACTCGATCTCACTGTAAAAATGGTTGCTAGCTGGTGTGAAATCATACCTTGAAGGGTTTGTCTACCTAACACATCACATTCCCACTCAGACCCTATTGCTAAATGGTCAATGTAAACATTCCACATTCCTGAGGTTGGCAGACTGACCTATGGAGAGAGAATCTAAATGCAGATGTTTCTGTTATTCTCATTATGTAGGCACATTCAACTTCAAATGAAACATACTGTACATTCATATGATTTCACACTCGTATCCAGAGGTATAAGGGTTAAGTGCTTTGCTCTGCCCATTATTTACCTTCAAGGATGTTAAGCAGTGATCTTTCCAGTCAAACATTCAAACCACTAGGCTATCTGTCTCCCTAATGAGCTAATGAAATTACCTAGTGCATGTTATAAACCACGCCCACAGACATGATTTCTGGAGAAATGAAACTCCCTAAAACTTGTTTTCTGTTTCAGTCAAGTGGTACATTGACATCAGTTTGTGTGTTACTTTCTAGTCTAGTTACCTCAGACTTTGTCCAGTAAAATGTCTGCCTCCATTCTCGTTGACCCCGAACTCTTCAACTGTCCCACCTGTCAAGACCTGCTGAAGGATCCAGTGACTTTGCCCTGTGGACACAGTCACTGTCTGGGCTGTATTCAGGTACATTTGGACACCCAGAGAGAAGATCATGTCTGCCCCCACTGTAAAGAAAGCTTTTCACCACCATGGATCAATCTGAAACGAAATACTATTCTGGCAGAAATGGTGGGGAAACTGAAGAACAACACAGAAATGCAGCCTTCTACAACAGACAATGGGGTGGTATGTGACCTCTACATTAAAGAGAACAAAGTTACAAGTCCTACTAATTCCAAGGTATTTCTTTACTCTTACTATTATCCAATCTTTTGAATAATAGTGCCGACATCAATACAATGAAATAACATATATGGAATAATGTAGTAACTGCGTCATGAAGCTGGTTGAATGCAAAGAGTGTGCCAAGCTCTCATTGAGGCAGTGGGTGGCTACATTGAAGAATTTACAATGAGTACAATGTTTATCTGTCTAACAACTTTTTCTGTTGCTACATGATTCCATATGTGGTATTTCATAGTTTTAATGTCTTCAATAATATTCTACAATGTTGAAAATTCGAAAACTAAAACAATACCCTTGAATGAGTGGGTTACTATTTAACGTAAAACTTTGACAGCTGATTTGTTAAGATAAACCGAACAAAATTAAACGCAACACTGAGCTGAACTCAAAGACCTAAACATTTCTCTCTGTACACAAAAGGCCTATTTCTCTCAAATATTGTTCACAAGTTTGTATTAGTGAGCACTTCTTTGCTGAGATAATCCACTTCACAGGTGTGGCATATCAAGATGCTGATCAGGCAGCATGAGAATTGCACAGGTGTGCCATAGGCTGGCCACAATAAAAGCCCATTACGGTTTCATAAAACAATTAAAATAGGGTAACGTTAACAGGTCATTTTGAAGCAAACTATTATAAGTTAAAATATTGTTTTTAGCTAGCTAGTGCCTTTACTGAATGTTAGCTAATCAAGATTTGTTTGTTTGATGTTAAACAATTCTGGTGTCTTATAATGAATTCGACAGCATAGATGATTTTAGCTAGCTAGCCGTATCATAACATTAGCTGGTTACCTAATTTCACTAGTTAGTTAACATAATGATACTAAACATTAAGCCTAACTAGCTAACATCAACTTTGCTGTTGAATTCATTTCAAGACACAACTGATTAACATCCAGTCAGGTAGCTAGCTAATGCTAACTTTGCTGTCCAATTCAAGACACAATCATTGTTTTAAACAAAACATGATTCACATTAGCTACTCACACTGATTCTCATCCATTTGCTTATGAAACTAGCTACCTCTGACTACTGCAGGAAGATACTATTGACTCATCTTGTTCTGGTGCATGTTTATCCTGTTCGGTAGGTGTCAGTGTCACAAAAATCTAGGGTCCTAGAAATGTGGTCCTAGCAATGCGACAATAGCATCCAGCTGCAGCCCCACAGACTCGACCAGCTAAAACTCAGCTGGCAAAAAGTCATGGTTTAATTTAATCATTTCCTGACCCACTCCTTGGAATTTCAAACTGTTGTCACTTAAGTAACCAAAAAGTATCTGGTACCAGTTACTATCCTAACTTTTGGCCAGTGGAAAAGCAATAAAGGTGAGGCGTGTAGAGCCGAGTTGAGGAGAGCGACGGCAGGAAGATTGCACGGCTGCACTGTGATTGAGAATGGCATGGCGGGTAGGTTAGATGGGAGCGAAGAGGATATGCAGATTGGGCTGAGATATGGCTTGTGGGAGGTAGAGGGGACTAAGGTAGTTAGGAAGGGCAGAAATGAGATGAAGCGAATAAGGGAGGAGGGTGGTGCGACGTTGGATGGGGACATAGGGAGGAGTGAGGTGAGGCCAGGACTGGGAAATCGGCGAGATGACGCAGAGGAGTTGAAGGTAATGGTGGTGTTATCTGAGTCTACAAGGAAGCTTTTGCATCTGATATTGCTGTCTAAGGCTATTAAAGTGGACATTGGGCATGTTAACTAGGCAAGGTTTATAGGTACGGCGTTGATTTGTGCTGCCACTAGGCATCAGAGGGAAGTGATATTGTCGCTGGTGTCCCTGAATGGGGCAGGGATAAAATGTCATGTGCCTGGGAGCCGGGCTAATGTCAGCGGGGTGATTATGGGGGTTGACCAGTAAGAATTAAGGGAGGGGTGAGGAGAGTCCTATGGTGATTATAGATGGCTGGTCAGTAGGGTGCGCTTGGATTATATAAGCTTTTATGTTACAGAGTTTGTGCCTGCGCCGCTATGGTGCTTTAAGTACCAATGTATGGGACATGTGGCTAGTATGTGTAAGGAACAAAGTAGGTGTGCGAAGTGTGGGGGTCCTCATGAGTATGGAAAATGTGGGGCTGAGGCCAAATTGAGGTGCTGTAATTGCGGTGGGTAGCACAGTGCGGCCTGTGAGGGTTGTAGTGTACAGAGACAGGTGGCGGAAGTACAGATATTTATAATACTAAATAAGGTTCCATACGCAGAGGCAACTAGGAGAGTTTGAGGGAGGCAATCTGAACCTGTACTGAGGTCCCAGGGGCAGGGAAGTGTCCTGGCTGGAGGAGGGGAGGAGGCTATGATTGCGGTGGTTTCAGGAAGTGTAATCATGAGGACTGTTCAGTGATGAAAGAATAGTTGGTGGTGAAACGTGTTGACTTCTTGGCCTTAATGTGTAGCATACTGAATATGTGTAAGCAGGTTAAGAAAAAGTCTGCGTGCATACATATGGTGGTGCATGCTGCTAAGGATTTCCTGGGGGTGACAGAAGTTGTGGTGGAAAAGTGACTACATTGGAATCAACAGAATGAACTGGTTATAGTTCTAATTATTTTAATGGAAGATGGTAAGAATAATAGAGTAACCTCGACAAGCCTTTACAGATAGCGATGCCTCCCTATCAAAAGGAAAGAAGCAAAGCAAAAAAGAGAAGAAGCAGAAGCCAAAAAAGAAGAAAGCCCCCCTCCCTAGTGTGCTGCACTCTTATATGCGTTGTTAGTACTTTGTCTACGTATGGCCTCCTCCTATGGGTAGCTAATATTCTGCCCTATGTTGTTGAGTGCCAAAAAAGTATACGTATTTAGGCAGATCTGCTGTTGTGTTTCCTCAATCCTGTCACAAAAATATATGCTTTGGTTTTTAGCTTATCCTGTGTCATGTATGAATGTGAGACCTAAAGTTAAAGTGTTGCAGTCTTCAAGCTGTTAGTTATTCCACCATAAAGTGAATGGGGAAATGTTGCATGGGATGTTGAATCAGCCTAAAGGTGGGGATGTGGAAGGGCGTGATAAATAACGTCTCTTGTAATCTTACAATGGAATGCAAGGAGTTTAGTGGCAAATGAACAGGAGTTTAAGAAATATGTGTATGAGTTGTTTGTTCTCCCTGATGGTATGTGTGCAGGAAATGTGGCTCAAACCTCAGTTGGACTTTGTGATGCCAGGGTTAAGTGCTGTATGGTTTGATAGAACTGAGGAGGTGGGGGTTGTGGTACGTTTGTGAAGGAAGGGATGGTGTATAGTGTTGGATATTAAAACTGTGGGGTGTAGATTATGTAGGACTGGAGGTAACATTGATGCATTTAATGTCCATGCAAACCATGGTTGGAACAGTTGGAAATGACTGGGAGGAGTGGTAGGGGTGGAAAGTTAATTTGGTGTGGTGATTTTAATGCCCATAATGAGAAATGGGGAAGTGGACATATGGATGTCAATGAGACTGTGGTGGAAGAATTTATGGATGGTTTTGGGTTGGTGTGTGTCAATGGTGGGGGTGATACGAGAATCAATATCGTTAGCGGTCCTGAATCTTGTTTGGACCTGATGTTGGTGTCCGCGTCTATGGCAGGGTGGTGTGAATGGGAAGTGTTAAGAGATTCCACGGTAGGGAGTGATCTTTATCCCATTCTGGGTACGATTCAGATAGTTCTGTGTAAGCAGAGCAGAGGGCATTATGGAAGATGGTGTTTTGAGAAGGCGGATTGTGTGAAGTTTAGGTAACTGTGTGAGAGGGAAGGGGGTAAGATGAATTTGGTGGGGTCGGGGAATGAGTGCGCTGAGGCTGTGGTGGGTGTGCTTATGGCGAATGTGGCTGTACTGGTGTGTAAGGGGGGTGGTAGGAGGGTGGCTCCATGGTGGACGGAGGAGTATACAAAAGGGATACGTGAGTGAGATGAGGCTTTTTGAAGTGGCCAAGGCACTGGCAATGAAAGAGGTTATGACGGTGGGTCACTTTGATATTGAGAAGGCATATGATACTGTGGAGAGAAGGGGTGTTGATTAAGATGAATCTGTTAGGTATTGGGGTAGAGTGTATAATTGGGTTTTGTATTTCTTGTTTGGCAGATTCATTCAGGTGAGGTTTTGATCAGCACTGTCAGGGTTGTGTAAGGTTGTCAATGGTACCCCCAGGGTATTGTGATTAGCTCTGTGTTGTTTACATTCATGATTGATGATGTTTTTAAGGAGGTAGGTCAAGGAATGGGAGTGGCGCTCTGTGTGGTTGATGGGGCTCTATGGAAGAGAGGTAGGTAATGAGAAGTTTGTGTTGAAAAAGATGCAAGAGGATAGGTGTGGTAAAATACTGGACAAAAATGTGGGGTTTTAGGATGCGGTGATGAAATCCTGTTTCGTGGTTTATTCCAGTCGGAAGGTTGGTGATGTTTGGCTTCAGTTGTATGGACAGGAGTTGGGTAGGGTTTCGGAGTTCAAATATCTGGGTTTGTGTTTTGATGAGAGGCTTACGTTGAGGAGTCATGTTGCGTATGTGGACATGAAGTGCAGGAAGGTTTTGAATCTCATTAGGGCAGTGGCGGGGTGTGACTGGGGGGGCGATTAGACAAACGCTGTTGTACATGTATCAGGCACTGATTAGGTTTTCTACAGATTATGGGTTTTATTTACGCGTCAAAACCGTGTCTCGAGAGGGTGCAAGCACAAGCCCTGAGATTGTGTGTGGGTGCCATCAGAACGACTCCGTGGTGGCTTTGCCGGTGGATATGGGGGAGGCAGGATAAATTAAAATGGCATATTGGACCAGATTGAAAGGGTGTGCAGAAAGTCATGCTGCAGTCTTGGCAACCAGAGATTGTTGGGAGAGACCTGGATGGACAGAGGGCATTTTGGTGGATGATTGGTCAGAAGGCGGTGGAGTATGGCCTGGCGGAGATAATGATTGGCCTGGCATTGGCGGTGGGGTCTATACCTCCGTGGACGTTTCTGATGCCTAGTGTGGACTTGGGTATGATTGAGGATAGGAGGGACTGGGGCTAGGAATATGTGGGTGTGTGCATTTTATGGGTTTTTAAGGGTGTACACTGATGGATCAAAGGCCGAAGATGGGGTTAGGGTAGGTGTAGGGGTGCATGTTTCTTGTGAGTATGTGTCATAGACTGACAATGCATACATTTGTATGGTGTACATGGTGGCTGTAATACATGGTCTGAGGTGGGTAGAGGATGTGAGGTCTGGCAGGGTGGTAATTTGTTCTGATTCAGCGGTGGTGTTGAATAGTGTGAAAACTGGACCTACCTGTACTGGGTATAGGGAGGGCAAGTCATTGATACAGGCACCTGGAATTGTGCTCTGGGAGAGACAGCGGAGTGAAGGGAGCACAGGGAAACATTTCTATAATGTCCATACATGTGAGGGCAGTGGTGAAAAAGCTGGGGTGTAGGGTTGAGGAAGTGGTATGAACACACAGGTTTGAATGCCACGTTGAGGATAATGGCAAAACATGACATGGGATAGTGTGATAAGTGTTTGGTGTCGGAAACTTTATACTGCCCGCGAGTGTTTAGATAACCTCACAAAACATGAAAAACAAAGGTATGCCAACACACTGCAAGTCTTAGGCACCTGTGACCCATATACAGCACCCACTGTGATATTTATATTAAAAACAGCAGAACTTTGGGGATGTGTATGTGCTTGTGGTGAATCCATCCCCTTACACTGCTATCAAAATGAAAGTGCAGACAGCTATCTGAACTCATCTACAATGAGTTCTAAAATGCGTATTGATTTTTGATATCAAGACCGCAGAATGGACATTTATTTCTGAGATACGGGGTAAAAGAATGTAATATCCACTATATTTAGTAATCCTATATGTGGACGTTTGTCCTGCTTTCATTGCAGATGCCAATGAACAACAAACATTCACATTCTATATTTAACTATAACTTTGTATCAAATAGACTTAACGACTGAGTGGCGTCTGTACCAACATAACCATGAAAATAACCTAAAGCAATTAATGAAGCATTGAATATAAACAAAAACAGTTATTTCTACTGGTAAATATTTAGTTTTCTGCCTTATATTCCTACATTCCACAAGGTTCCTGCAGTTATTTCAAGTACATGCCAATATAATCTCCTGTTCTTTTATAGCACAGGCCACATAGTCAACGCTACTAGATATTCTGCTCATGTAGTCATTTCCCAGCAAACCATATTCCATTGTCACGACGTACTGACATGGTAACTTACAATATGAACCAGTTAGATAATGATCTTACATGAATACAGCCTGAAATGCAATTTATTTAAAGTAACCCATTTGTAATTAGTGAAACAATATTTTGTACCAAGTATTTCAATACGCCTTGACCATTTTTTGCACTTAAAAATTTGTATATTCATGCCAACAGCCAGAATATGTACGGTTAATTTCATTTCTGTCCAGTCAACATATCTCACTTGACACAATTCAGCAGGGCTCTAAACAGACTTTAGTTTTATAGTGAGCATGTGAGGTATTCGGTGTACAACTTTTCTATCAACCCCTTTCCCGATATAATTATGTCAATGCTGATAGATCTTCATTCCAGATATTTTCTCCTAACAAATTACATGATATATAATATAGAAGAGCCCTATATGAAATGTAGACACAGACACAACTAAATCAGAATTATCTTAAACTAGAGTAAAAATCTATTAATGTATTAACACATCAGAAGTACAGCTACTGGTATGAGTACAAACTACACCGAAGACATGGCGGGATCCTCGAACTGCGGCACGTGCGTGCAGTTAATGTATGCCTTCCATCTGGTTTTCTGGGAGATGAATTGAGCTATTGCCTGTATTGAAGTAATCTTGTTTCTTCAGCTAAACTCGGAAAACTTTGGAATATGGTTTCTAATGTGGTGGCAAGTAATGACATTGTAAGCAAAGTACGTTGTAGCAACGAAAACCGGAGCTTAACTTTTCCAGTTGAAGTTACCTAAGATCGGTACCAAAACGGTTTCTGCGATGTCCAGAGCAGGTGAGAAAGATATGGTCATGGAATTACCTTCGGATATCGTTGCCACAACATTGTAAGAAAATATTGTCATGGCATGGCCAGTATACTACGTAATTATTGGTAGTGGTTACATAACGTGTTTGCTGGGGGGAATTCCGGTCGCATTTCAAGAATACATTTGATATAGAAATATAAAGAATATAGTTTTTCGTGCATTTTTAGAGCGTACATCATCAGAAACATGCACTTCATTTCACTCGCACAGTTATAACAAATAATTGAATAGCCCACTGAATTATAGCTAATGTAATTACACAGATGCACAAACCACAAGCCCCGGGTAGTCTTGTCTGAGCCCCGAGAGTTTTGAAAGTCTCGTGACAAGCCTGCAACACACCATATAGAGGTAGTTCAAAAACATTAACAGGGAACAGTGTAAGAAAAAAATTGGAATTGAGAAGTCAGTGCAAAAAAAATAAGAAAGCGCAAACAAAAGAACAACAGAATCAACTGTATAAAAAAGGCAAAAGATCTATGGATATAACAAAATCAGAACAGGAATAAGAATATAGTACACACCATACAGAAGTAGTTCAGAAAACAAGGAAAAGTGTAAGAATTTTGTGCAAAAAGTGGATGTTAGTAATTAAGCAAAAGATAGATGCTGACAAACTAAAATATAAAAAGGCAATATGTAACTAAGAGTACATTTCATAAACAAAATTTGGTGTGCTTGCTAGCTACCCTACTCCTTCAATTTGCCTCGATTGCAAATTCGGAATGCCATTGAGAGTTGTACACGCCAAACTATTTGTCTCACTTGTACATACAACACATTTTGTAACTGAACATTTCCTGCAAATTTTCCAATGCACATTTAGAATTGCCTTTGCTTTAATTGCATATCCTAATTTTGCTAATTAGCATATGTAACATTTGCAGCGGGGATAGCTTAAATGTGTGAAACATTTGGTTTTGTGTCTGTGGCACAATCGTTTAAAAAGATACAGCCCAATAGTTAACTAATGCAATTTAAGCTTATTAGCGTACGTGAAATTGATAAATGTTTCAACATATGAACTGGGGATAGCCTAAATGTGTAAAACAAAGTTGGTTTCATGTCTGTAGCTCAAACAGTTAAAACGATAAAGCCTAGTAGTCAATTAACGCTAATAACCATATGGAAAATCGATGTTTCCTAATTTGAAGTAGGTATAGCCTATACTGGTGAAACAGGGTTAGTTTTGTGTTTGTAGCTCGAACGGTTCAGAAGATACACCATAATAGTTAATGAATGCTAATAAGCATGAATGAAATCAATAAACATTTCATAATTTAAAGCGGGGATAGCTAAACTGGTGAAACTCCTATGGCATTTTGGCCCAGACCGGCCAATCACAATCGGTCGGACATCACTACACCATCTTCACAGTCCCCTTAAATATACGTTCCTACTGTATTATTCCCCTAAACCACTACAAAGCTGAGTAGTAAGTTCCGTGGACCAGTGTACTCACTTGCACTTGACTGACACCCTGGTGATCAGAGGTGGCAGTGGAGAAAAGACAATTTTCAAAGAAAAGGCACTGCTAGAAGTTAAAGTCAAAATATTTATTAAATGATAGAATGTATAAAGTATACAAGTACAACAATCCCTGTGAACTCCACACCAATGGACAGCAAAGACCTCCTCAAACAAGGCAACCTTTAAAAGAGAGACAGAGAAAGGTGAAAATGATAATTGATGAGTTAAATAATGACAGTACCGGTATCTTTAATCTAGAACAATGTAGAGGGATAGTTGCATGTACTGTATACTTACTTAGTGGTTAACGCTGCATGGCCCTCTGAACATCCTCAACAACAATGGCATCCTGAGAGAAAGAAAAAGAGTGAGAGTGAAAGAGAGGGCAGATAAATTATAGATTCAGATGGTTATAGTATCTTCTAGAAAATATAAGCAGAGTTGCGTAGATTCTAAAGTCACAACTAAATAAAAAGAATGCCTGTGAACTTAACTCCAGTGAAAAGCTGAAACCTTTTCAAACAAATAAGGGCAACCTTTAAGAGAGAAACAGAAGTGGAGAAAGAGAGAAAGGTGAAACAGAGATGATAACTGGGAGTGGAAGACAACAGGTGGGAGAAGAGATTTCTAAACATCCTACTCTGCTATGAGCTGGACTTCACTCTGCATACATCAGAAAGCAAGTATCAACACATTCCTCTCCATTCATCTCTACAAAATATATATAAATATATATAATAAAATACTGTAATTAGTTGCATTGTTTCATAAATACATAACACATAATATAAAACAAAGGACTTAAAGAACATCCTTTAACATGTTGCTTATGTCTAAATAGGCTTGTCTATTAAATGGACACAAGCATCAGAGAAAGTGATACAGCAGTGGACAAAAACATAATGACATCCTCATAGGTACAATTCTGATTAGGGAATGAATAAACTATACAAGTACAGTAACAGAGCCATGCTGTAGTACTTAGAAATATACATGCCAGGATAGAAAACCACGTCAGACTGAAGATGACAGTAACTGTTGCCTAGTTTGTGGATTTATTTTACATTGATGGTAGCTAGTTAGGTATAATCAAACTTGCTTAACTCTAAAATAATATTTACATTATAGAGACACATATCATTTAATAAATTATATATGCAAAACGTTAGATGTTACATTTACTAGCAAGCCAGCACTGTGAAACAAAGTAAATTATCTCCCATTCTGGCTCAGTTTTTAGCTTGCGGCTACAGTACCTAACTAGCTACATTTTGTGTATTTACTTGCTTTATACTGGTGACAAACTAAGCTTTTATCAACCCATTGCTGTGCACAAACAAATGTAGTTAATTTACATCGTCATATATAGAGAAATACTCACATGAATTCTGAGACTGAATGGGTAGCTAGTTAATGAAGGCAAAATAGCTTCGGTCAAGCTAATTTAGCAAACGTCAAGCTGGTAATTATTCAGAGCTGAAAACATACTTTTTAATACAATAATTATCTATCAAGTGACCCTATTAGAAAAAAACACTGAAATAAGCCATTTTACATCTTCTTTACCTCAAATGATTGACTTAGTTTATACATAAAATCTGTAAAAGACTCCAGATCCTTTCGTCTGAACGTGTTCTAAAATTGCCACTGGAAAATTGGGATTTTGTTCCATCACATTAGGCACACAATAAAAAAAATGTTCCCGCCGAATTTGACCTAACTATTTCAGTTTATAGCTAATGTTCAGCATTTGTGTGAGTTTTTAGATTTAAAATGTGATTTTACAACAGCAATAATAAGACACATCTGATTTGGGATTCTGTAATGAAAAGGCTCCGCCTGGAAAGGGTTAATGTCAGAATAGTCAGCTGAAGTTGCATTAGGTAAACTATGGTAGCTACAAAAGCAATGCCAAATTGTTTATACTCCGCTATTTGACATTGACTGAGTGACCACCAGCAGTATATTCATTTTATGATAATGACGACGATTATATTAACTTATCATCTACATAAATGTATTCAATCATCGCCATCATTGCGACACACACACAACCTCCTCTTCCTGCCCCATCCATGCAACTCTGTCCCTGTCAATCATGAAACTACTCCATGCTTACATTACTGCTTCAACTACTCTGCTCCTGCTCACTCTGTCCCTAGGCTCTATCAAGCTCCCACTGTGCCTCCTCGGATTCCTTGTCACGCGCCTGTTCCATCCGCCTCTAGGGATGTACTTCTTTTGGCCCGCAATTTCTCCGTTCCCTCTTGCCCTATGGTTTTTGTTAATCCATTTCAACACCTTTATCCACAGATTTTTGGCTCTGAGCCACCGAATCTGACCCGAGAAACAGTTGACAGTAGAGGAGGGGTGGAGCCTAGTAAGAGACGTGATTGGGACAATATATCTGGATGCACAAGGAATAGGTTATAGTTCCAATAAAGAATTTCACACATGCACATTGTGCATACATATATTGTACAGTAGTCAGCCATTTTGTTTGCCAGTAATTTCTTATTTCTGAAAAGAAAAAAGGGAGGCATGAATAAGACACATGTAGTCCAAAGGACAAGTCAACTGGATTTACGGGTTCATGAGAAGATTTTTATAGCTTTGCACAAATTTTCATTGTACAGAAAAATCCATAGTGGCAGACTTCATGGGTTGTTGAGGCTTTTTTGTTCATTATGAGAAATGAGGCTGATACCAAATAATCTGTACTGTAGGACAAACTGGGTGGAAATGGCATCAATTAGAAATTTGCTAATTGAATCGTACTATAGCACCCCTGGTGGAGATATCGGGGCAGGGGTCTGTATGGTTGTTACACGTGGACTATTTTAACAGTATGCAAGTTAATTGCATTTTTCCCATGGACTTTTGGAGTTATTTAGCATTTTAAGCAAGTTTTTTTTTTCCTACCGGAGAACCCCTAATAATTTTTTAAGATCATCTTGTAATTACAGTGAAATGTTCAGGTTTCCAATAACCACAGGCATATTTTATGTAATCCCGATTGTGGTGTCTTACAGTTAGGGAAATAACCTTATGATCTGTCAAAACAGCTGACAATATTTTTACATCAATAAGAAATGGTCCAAGACTAGAGGATATCACCCATAAATCAATTATTGACTGTATGAAAGCTCTCTATTACTCCATGTGAATTTCTCTATACCAGGTATTTCACTCTCTATATATCAATCCGGTCCAAATGTTGGCAAACATTTCGGAGTTTACACCTATGGGCCTATGGGGTAGTCTGTCCATCTCATTATTAAAGAAATATTAAAGTCGCCGCCAATAATCAGCTGACTGGATGGGTATTTGAGGGTACTCTGAATTCCCTCTAAAAGGAAGTCATTAGATATTACATACATTACAAAAGACACAAATTGCCAGCATGTAATGCTTGCAATGTCTGCATTTCCAGAACAAATGGCGAGACAGAGTGGGACCAGAACAAATTGCGAGGCTAGAGTGGGACCCCACTCTAGCCATTACGTGGTCAATCTGAGCCTTAGTAAGCTGAAAATAACCCTGGAACTATGCATCGTCAAGGCAGAGCTCCTGTACAAGCCTATGGTTCTCCCCATGGGTTGCTCGGAACTGGAGAATAGGTGCACCCAAAAGAAACAGTGTTCCTGGCGCAATCCTCTACTATGGTGAAGCAGCAGTGCAAATGCAACAAGCCTTGTCTCGCTATCCATGTTTGTCATGGAGATCTATTCATATGCATGTATTCCCTCAATATATTTGGAATATGACCAGGAAGTTGTATCATTTGTTGAGAAAAGTCTACTAGGCCTACTACTGAGCTGAAAGACATGGTATTATTAATACAACCCTGTTTCCAAAAAAGTTGTGACGCAGCGTAAATAAAAATTAGCGTAGCTAGTTCAGCCAGGAAACACAAGTGTTGATAGGTCAGTAAAGCAGGATCGCTCTATATCATTTCAGATTGTAAACCTGCCTATATAACCATCAGGTTACTCACTCAGTCGGTTGTTGAGCTTGTACTAGCATTTCTGGATCATGTTAATACCTGGTTTGTTCTTTGCATGGTAGAGCTTTAACTTGCATTTGTGGATGAAGCGACATACTGTGTTCACAGTCAATTATTTAAAAATAAATCCTGAGCCCATGCAGTGATTTCCACTACAGAATCGTGTCTGTTTTTAACGCTGTGCTGTCTGAGGGCCCAAAGATCATGGCCATTCTGTATTTGTTTTCAGCCTTGTCACTCGCATACCAAAATTGTTCAGGATTCCCTGAATTATTTGAATGATATAATGCACCTTGGATGATAAAATCCCCAAACTCTTGGCAATTTTACATTGAGAAATGTTATTCTTAAATTGTTGCATTATTTGCCTGCACAGTCTTTCACAGAATTTTTCCAGTGGGAAATTACTACCACCATGTAGCTACTTTCTCCTCCTATAGAACAATATGATTTGAATAATAATTTGGTTTATTTTGCATACCTTATTATCCATTATTCTTAAATGTGCTCAAAGAAGTGGATTGACATCAACATACTAGTGATGGGTCGTTCGAGAGCGAGTCGCTCTTGTAGTTGATCGTTGGGAGCCGGCTTACATATGAGAAGAGCCGAATCTATTTATAAAAATATTTTTTCAATTAAGATACGAATAATCAAACGAAAGATATGTAATTCAAATAACGAAAAAAATAATAAAATAATATAGGCCTAAATGCCCAAACGCACCCATTCGTTCTGACTCTGCTCCGACTACTGTAAATCGCCATTTATAGCCGCACCGTGTATAAACCACACCAATGCGCAACTTAGAGAGTCGTGAAAACACCTTTCATTGTATGTATTTTTAAGCATATTTCAGCACCACGGACAGAGATCGGAGGTCTTATTGTCGTTAGTCATTTGTTTAAACAGAAATTAAAGAAATGCACTAAATTACATGCTAATTTCTAGTAGGTAATCAAGGGGTGTTCAAAACAGCAAAACAGACATTTGACATAAAGTTGTTGTTTAAAATACTAAGGTCCAACCACTTGATATATCAGTCTTCAATAACATGTTTGAATTCAATCGTTACCGTAAATAACACCTACAATCACAGACATCATCTGTACAGGCTGTTGGACACTTATCGAAAGCAGCCATAACCAATTACACAATTTCAAAAATCATGGAGGAAATAACAAGTTTACTCACTGACGGGATTTGTTACGAATCAGCAGTCTATTTTATTCTTTTAGATAAATAGCCCGGAATGAGTGCATGTTGTGCATACAGTAGACCATAAAAGTGCAAAACTTTCAATTTCAAGAAGTGTACAAGTTGCCTCTCAAAAATGTCTATCCTTTCTATGGGACACCCGGTCACACAGTTCACAGGTCCAAAAGCAGTCGATTTATTTTGTTCAGATTGTATTCGTTTTGAATGTTTAGATTTGCACTTTGTTTGTATACATTAAAAAGTTATACTTTAAACAAATGTTTAAAAGCATATTTTTCATAACAAACCAATGCATTTTAAATACGCTGTGGTAAAGGTAGTGTATGATTTCATTTAATAATTAGGATTGTTTCAACACAAATCATAGTCAAACTATCGCAAACTGTTTGACTTGAAAACATACACAGCATATTTTTAAAGAGCCATTTGGGACCTAAAACAGCCGGCTATTGGTGAGCTCAGCTGAACGAGCCGGCTCACTGAAAAGAGCCGAAATCACTACAAAATACTGCTAGCTACATAACCTAGTTAAGAAATACACAACGCCTTGAGGATACTTTGACACTGATCGTGATGGCTCAATTCGTTACAATGAAGGCAAGTGTTGCGAGCAAGTTACTTGTGGGGCGACGCGTTCAGATTTCCCTACTCAATGCAAACCACCCGCACTTATCGCTGGGGACTGACAATTCATGGGATTTTGCGTAGGTGGTTATGAAATGCTTTACGAACCTAACTTTTGTTCCACAATTAAAGTTGACTTGCCTGTTTTTACGCTACTTTAAAAAAACAAATGAAAAAATTGAACAACGTTTTGTAGCAGTGATAATATTCTCTAAGCTGTACGATTGCAAGCAATTTTTCTACAGACAAAAAAACTGCAGCGTGGAGATGATAGCGGTAGCAAAGGTGGCCAAGATAGTTGTTGCTTCTGGTGTCAATATTAGATAGCTAGCTACGTTAGCTGACTTGTGACTACCTTATTCTAGCAAGCTGGTTTGCTAGCTAGCATTGCAGGTTGTGTAAGATAATACATCAATAAGGCATATTAATTGAGTAGGGAAATATATAATGTATTAAAATAAATTTATATTCAAATTTTAACCATTGTAATAAGCTGACTTTCCTATGCTCAAATGTTGATACTCAGCTTTACCTGCTTTTATGACGCTAGCACGGCCACAAGAAAAAGCACGTTACTGACGTTGGCTATACGAACAGACTGTCTTACAGTTCTTTCTTTTTCTAGCTTCACCAAGATCCCAGTAACCCTTCTTTATCTGAAGACCTGTCAAGTATCAACTCTGACCCACTGTGCAATTCTGGGACAATGAAGAGTACCTACATTTGTTTTAAGGAGCAGTTGGGATTATTTTGTAATGAAGGAATGACGAAGATATCAAATCCAGGTAGGATAAATGTTAATGATTTAATTTATTTAAACAAGTCATTCAAACTATGTGAATAAGGTTCAGTACCTTCAGAATGGATTCAGACCACTTCACTTCCTCCATATTTTTATTGTATTATAAACCTAAAAATTGCCATCAACTGAGAGTTAAATGTGGAAACTTGCCATACCTAACTTTCAATCTACAGAACGCACTGACAAGCAGTTTTCACAGTCTGATATTGTGGAAACATGATTTGCAACAACAATTTCGAGGTGTTATCGGGTCTGGAATTGTCCTTTAACACTGATGGTGGCATGAAAGTCTGACTCTTGCCTTTCGTCTTCCTCTTTTATACAGACATTTTAAGTTGGACCCTGAGCTATGCATTAACTCCAAGTCTGGTCATCTCTCGTTCTCTACGTCTCGTGATGCGTTGCTCATTGTCTAGATTGTGTGTGATTGTCTCCAACAGTCACATGCCATAGCCTAACCGATAACATGTTGTATTCTACTCTTACACACTGGGGTCTCCAATACATTCTTTGCTTGGATCAATAGATGTAAACACACACACACACAGCTGATTATATCATCTCCTAACAATCCTGCTCTAAATATGTATGCTTCACACACCAGCTCGACAGCATTGATGCTTCATGCTCCAACCCTACAATTAAGTATGGTAGTGGCAGCAACATGGATATTGTGATGGAAATTTCATCGATAAACACTCTTAAAGGAGTAAGAACAGAGACAAAATTCTCTTGGCACAATTAGCAGTTTGTTTGCAAATAGAGAGACGCATCAAATGCTTACAGAATAATCTTTCTAGGAGCCTCTAAAGTAAATTACATGAACAGCTCATATTTATTATAGCTAAAAGGGGTGTGGCAAGATGCTACCTATCAATCTTAGGTCACACAGGTGGGAGGGTTGTCGCCCAACCTTTTCCTTCCTGCCATAATGTTTACTGTTGTGTTTACCTAAAGGGCCAACTGCCCCTACCTTCCCCCACATGGGTGACCTTTTCAACTCATGAAGAGAACTTACAGCATCTGGACAAACAATAGATGCCTTGTTGGGTTATACAGATGCGCACATCAATGAATAACCCTATAATCTGCCGATACCAGTCAATGATGCCCCCAGTCAAATTCAAGATCCCCCTCTATTACATTTCCCAAGCAACAAAGGACAAATACCCCTACTCAGAATATCTAATGATCTTCTGTATTATATAGACATGTGTGTCACAACCAGAGACCAGAGTTACATACTAGGTAATAGATAAGCAAACATGTCTCCAATGTACATTAGTTAAGAAATTGCCACAACAATATACATATTTTTTCACATATATATCCAGTATGTGTGTGTATATCTATATATATACAGTTGTGCTCATACAGTGGGGCAAAAAAGTACTTAGTCAGCCACCAATTGTGCCCTTAAAAAGATGAGGGAGGCCTGTAATTTTCATCATAGGTACACTTCAACTATGAGAGACAAAATGAGAAAAAAAATCCAGAGAATTACGTGACAGTACCCCAGAACAGCGGGGGTTGGTACCCAAACAGGCACTGGAAAGGGGATATGTTCGTTGCGGAAGTGGGGAGAGTGGTGTGGGTGTATTCCACCCTGAATGCCTTGGTGGAGACCAGGCAGCGGAGGGTGGTCTCCAGGGTATGGTTGGCCCTCTCAGCCTGGTCGTTGGTCTGAGGGTGGAATTCGGAGGAGAGGCTGACGCTGATGGCACGACAAAATGACCTCCAAACCGCTGACGTGAATTGTGGTCCTCGGTTGGAGACCAGGTCAGTGGGAAGACCAAAAATGCAGCAGACCTGTTTGAGCAGTATGGCCGCCAACTCCTTAGCTGAGGGAAATTTGGTTAACGGGATGAAAGCGGGTAAATTTACCAAAGTGGTCGACAATGGTGAGGACTTCGGAGCAGGGCAGTCCGGTGTTGAAATCCAGTAACAGGTGGGACGAGGGACGTCGAGGCACAGGTAGAGGTTGCAGGAGCCCGGTACTGGCCTGGTTCGACAGTTTATTCTGGGCACAGGTGGGGCGGAGAAAAGCGAGATTGCGGGCTTGGCCGGGGTGGCACGTGAGCTTGGAACGAAGAGACAACCGGGGGGGGTTGTTTCCTGGTCTGGGGTTCCGGAGGAGAGCAGACTTCACAGTTTCCTCCACCCTCCACAACGCAGCGCCAATTACGCAGCGCTTGGGAAGGATGGTGTCGGGTTGCGCGCGCGTCCCCTCTCCTTTGGTGAAGACGCGCGATAGGGCGTCAGGTTTACCGTTCCGTAACCCCGGTCTGAAGGTCAGGGTGAAATCAAATCGAGCAAAAACAGGGCCCATCTAGCATGGCGAGTGTTGAGGCGTTTGGTGGAATGGATGTACTTGAGGTTACGATTGTCAGTCCAGACGATGAATGGTAATTCCGCTCCCTCGAGCCAGTGCCGCCACTCCTCCAGCGTGATCTTAACGGCCAGTAACTCGCGATCCCCAACGTTGTAATTGGCTTCTGCTGATGTCAGACGATGGGACATAAAGGAGCAGGGATGGAGCTTGCCGTCATCGGTGCGCTGCGACAGCACCGCCTCCACCCCAATGTCGGAGGCATCCACTTCAACCACGAATTGCTGTGACGGATCGGGTTGAGTGAGGACGGGTGCCAAGGTATACCGGGTCTTGAGGTCCTGGAAGGCCTCCTCCGCCCTAGGGGTCCAGGCAAACGGTGTGGCGCACAAGGTAAGGGTGGTCAAAGGAGCGGCCTCACGACTGTAGTTCTGTATGAAATTCTGGTAGAAATTTGCGAAGCCCAAAACCTCTGCAGTTCCTTTCTGGTGTTCGGAAGTGCGCCATCCCACAACTGCCTCCACCTTAGAAGGATCCATCTGGACCTGTCCCTCTGAGACGGCGTATCGCAAAAAGGAGACGGTTGGCGTGTGAAACTCACATTTCACCGCCTTAACGAAGAGGCGGTATTCCAGGAGCCGGAGGACTTGCCTGACGTGCTGGACATGTTCATCTAGGTCTCGAGAGAAGATTAGAATGTCATCTAGGTACACAAAGGCGAAACGCCATATTTTATCGCCCAGCACGTCATTAATGAAACATTGAAACACCGCCGGCGCATTGGTGAGCCCAAAGAGCATAGCCAAATATTCGAAATGCCCAACAGGTGTGTTGAAGCCTGTGAGCCACTCGTCCCTTTCCCTAATCCACACCAAGTGGTAGGCATTGCGAAGGTTGAGCTTGGGGAAGACCGTGGCACCTTGCCAGGAGTCGAAAGCCGAATTCATCAGAAGGAGGAGATACTTATTCTTAACCGCAATATTGAGCAGTATTTCCCCACAAAAAAGAATCCTGCTGCCAGAGGGTAGGACAACGGCCAAATACAACCCGAGTCCAGGGACTTCCTAATATATTTCTCCATCACCTCCTTCTCGGGTTTGGAGAGGCTGTACAGACGGCTCTTGCGGAAGGTGGCACCAGGTTGCAGCTCAATAGCGCAGTCGTAAGGCCTGTGCGGGCGAAGCGAAAGCGCACCACGCTTATTGAACACTTCCCTGATGTCATTATATACTGTGGGCTGGGGCTTGGGTCAGGCACGTTCGGTGGACAAGCCGCTCGCAAACAGTTAGCATGGCATGATGGGCGCCACCTGGTTATCCTGCCCGCGGACCATTCGATGTCGGGATTGTGTCTGACCAACCAGGAGTAACCCAGCACTAGAGCAATGTGGTGCTGGTGATCAGTAGGCGAACGACCTCTGAGTGATTCCCCAACATCAGCAGTTGGACGGGTTCGGTCCGGGATGTAACCCTCGCCAAACGCCTCCCATCCAGCGCCACTGCTTCAATGGCCTCCGGGAGTGTGTCCGTGGAGAGCCTTAGCTGGGTGGTCAAAACGGAATCTATAAAGCTGTCGTCGGCTCCGGAGTCAAAAAACTGATTCCGGGGACAGGAGATGTTGGTGGTAGGGCTTGTTAGTAGTCTCCCAGTGACTAGTGAGCCTGTCGGTTTCCCGAATTCTGGGGACATGTGGCGACGTAGTGGCCTGGATGACCACAGTACAAACAGCTGTTGCTCTTCCTCCGACGCTGGTGTTCTGCCCCGTCCAGGCGAAACCGGCCCAATTGTATCGGCTCGGGGTCAGGAGGTCCTGAACCACTGTCTGCCCCCCTGGGTGTGGGTGGAGTGGACTTCAGGGACACGGCCCCGGACTCTGATGGTTCAGTGGGCAGTGATGACATGAGCGAGCCGCGTTGTCTCTCTCTCCCCCTCGCTCCCGAGCACAGTTGTCTATTCAGATTGTTAGGGTGATCAGACTGTCCGGTTCCGGGTAGGAGACAAGCTCGTCCTTAAGGTGATCATTGAGACCGTTGACGAAGGCCATCTGCAAGGCCTCACCGTTCCATCCGCTCTCGGCCGCCAGAGTGCGGAATTCAATTGTGTACTCCACCACGCTGCGCCTCCCCTGGCGCAGCACAAACATACGGGTCGAGGCGTCTTTTCCCTGAACCGGATGATCGAAAAGTCTCCTCATCTCATTCATGAAGGAGGTGTAGGACTGGATTGCCGGGTCCTGGCGTTCCCACAAGGCGGAGGCCCACTCCAGGGCGGGACCGCGGAGCAACTCAACCAGGTACGCGATCTTCGCGTTGCCTGAGGCATAGGTCCTTGGTTGCTGAGGGAACACAAGACCGCACTGCAGAAGGAAAGAGCGACACAAACCCAAGCTCTGTCATACCAATCCAGGGAGGGAACTGGTCGGGGCTCTGGTGGCACTGGCGCAGGTGGTGCGTCGGACGCGCCCGAGGAGGGAAGGATGGGAGTACTTAGTTGGGTCTGTATCGCTGAGACGCTGACCGAGAGGGCCTGCATGGAACCCATGATCTCCTGTAGCGCTGACTTGTGCTGACCCAGAACGGCGCCCTGAGCGGAAATAGCCTGGTGCACAGCATCCAAATCCGCTGGATCCATGATGGCTGGATAAAATCTGTCACGGCACAAGTAAGGATCCAAGTGTGGACTAGGGAGGAAAGGGGGAGTGGCAGGTGGAGTAGCCGGGGACGGGCAGTGAGGTGACTCACGAACCAGAAGCGACGGTACAGGCAGGGATCAGGCAGAGTAGTCGGGGACGGGCGATCGATCGATACACTGAATAGCGAAACGAGGGTTTGTGAATTGCTAGATATGGCATGCGAGCAGAGACCATTGATCCGGCAGGGAAGAGGTGACCGGGAGTTGTATAAATACAGTACGTGAAGGGATGATTGGGAACAGGTGTGTGTGCTGTGATTGGGAACCGGTGCGTGCTGCAGCTCAGGGACGCAAGCGCCCGCCTCTGCATGTTCGCGGAGGCGGGGACATGACACTTTTACATCACAAACCTGGAACTCTTAACAGGGGTGTGTAGACTATATCCACTGTATATTATTTAATTAAATATAAAGACAACATCCACATTTTGAAAGTGAAAGGTTTTCCCATTCTTGTTTGATACAGGATTTCAGATGCTCAAAAGTTTGGGGTCTCCTTTGTTGTTTATTGTTTTATAAGGCACCACATTTTTTCAATGGATGACAGGTCTGGACTGCAGCAAGCCAGATTAGCACTTGGAATTGTTTCTACGGAGACATACTGTTGTAATATGTGCAGAATGTGATTTTGCATTGTTTTGCTGAAATGAGCAAAGACTTGAAGAAGATGACGTCTGGATGGCAGCATACAGTGGGTTTTTCCAAAACCTAGGTATATTTTTGGCAATGCCACCTGAGGACCCAAAGACCACGGCCATCCAATATTGGTTCTCAGCCTTGTCCATTGCGTACAGAGATATCGATGGATTCTATGAATCTTTTAATTATATTATGTACCGTAGATTATGAGATCCAAACTTACATTAAAGACATTTTTACATTAAGAAACGTTATTCTTAAATTGTTGCACTGTTTTGCTCTTGCAGTGTTTCAAAGAGTGGTGAACCCCTCCCAATCTTTACTTCTGAAAGCCTTATCCTCTCTAGGAGGCTATTTTTCATACCCAATAATGTTACTGACCCTATCATGTTTGACTGGCATCCCATTCATAGTGGGATGAATGGGATGCCATTTTTCTAAGAACTATAAACATTTTCTTTGTACTATTTTCTATTGAATATAGGGTTTAATGATTCACACATCTATGCATTCTGTTTTTATTTATATTTTACACAACGTTTCAACTTTTTTGGAAACAGGGTTGTACAAAAAAGTGGAAGTTAATTAAGCTTTGAAAGTGGAAGCTAACAATTCCTACAGGTGTCTCAGCCTTTGTTTTTTACTTACAAACCATCTGTCTGTATAAAAGCAATGTTGGAACAAACTGTGATACTTAACGCTCTTAAGCATTATTTAGACAGAATTCAACAGCAGGAAATAATATATTTCATAATTCATAATGTTGAGATTATGAATTAACAAAGGAAGACAGACGTACCATCATAACCTTTACAATGGTAGGTTTTTCCTCTAGAAAAACTGCAAAGAAAGCCAGGGAGTCAGTGAGTAGTCTCCTACACCAACCAAAATGCACTTGGAAACTGGAGGAAACTCTGACAGGAAGAGGTCCGGCAGACTCAAACCACAACAGAATCAGAAGACACATTTTGGAGAGTCAACAGCTTCGGTGATAGGTGGCTCACAGGACAACAGCTACAAAGCACAGCTTAACACAGCTCCATCCTTGTCGCTACAGTAACACAGACTGCATGACTCAGGGCATATCCTCGCACGTAGCAGTTAGCCATTACCATGGCATGCTCAGCTAAATAAAGACTTAAAAACTAGAGGGATTATTTTTTGACTATCTTGGGTTGAGATACACTAGTTGATGTGGCACTTCCCATGATGATATCGATTTCTTTTTTTTCTGTCCTTTTTGTGACCTGTGCAAATATTCTTCGATATTACCGAACGTGTGAGAAATAGAAATGATAACTGTTGGTGCCATATTGGAATTTAAGTATTGGTTCTTTTGACATTCTTACCCTAACTATTCATATTTATTTTAATACAGTAAAATGAGAGAATTTGTCAGGGGTCTGAATACTTTTGGAAGGCACTGTTCAGTGTGTATTAAAGTTTTACAGAAACAAATATGTAGTAATGTTCTCTTTTTTTGTTCCAAAAACAGGTGGTAAAGCCAATGGGATCCCACAAACGTTCAAACCAGCAATGGCACTTGAGACACCTACTTCACATATTCCACCTACCCTCTGTGCTAAGTCCTCAGTCTTGAAGGGCTCTTTTATAAGCCACCCTCCAAATGGCAAATCAGTCATTTTCTCCAAAACAGGGCCATCAATTGTTACCAAACCTGCTGCTAGAGGAATTTCATTTGGTCTACCTGACTTAACCGAAGGTTCATTCCACTCTAACAAGACTGACCTCTTTAGAAACCCTGAATCTTATACGGCATTCACATTTGGTAAGCCTGGATCTAACACAGAATTCTCATTTGGCAAGCCTGCATCTAATACAGGATTATCATTTGGTAAATTTGAATCTAACACAGGGTTCACATTTGGTAAGCCTGCATCTAATACAGGATTCTCATTTCTGATGCCTGAATCTAATACAGAATTCTCATTTGGCAAGCCTGCATCTAATGCAGGATTCTCATTTGGCAAGCCTGCATCTAATGAAGGATTCTCATTTCTGATGCCTGAATCTAATACAGAATTCTCATTTGGCAAGCCTGCATCTAATGCAGGATTCTCATTTGGCAAGCCTGCATCTAATGAAGGATTCTCATTTGGCAAGCCTGCATCTAATGAAGGATTCTCATTTGGCAAGCCTGCATCTAATGCAGGATTCTCATTTGGCAAGCCTGCATCTAATGCAGGATTCTCATTTGGCAAGCCTGCATCTAATGCAGGATTCTCATTTGGCAAGCCTGCATCTAATGCAGGATTCTCATTTGTCAAGCCTGCATCTAATGCAGGATTCTCATTT
>JACXGJ010003676.1:0-51672 GCA_016801105.1 Esox niger
ATATATATATATATAATGCCTGAATCAGTATAGAATCAGGTAGAACATTTAATACAAACATGATGACTTGACCGAATAGAAGCTTGTAGAGCAGCTAATGGGGAGCGATTGTGAACATGTTAATCTCCAACCCTTGCCCAGACTATCCAGAGGCAATATGGACTTTGTGTATTACAACATAGCAATCTGAAGTATTACTTACAATATTTCTGGTCTCCACAGGTTGAACTGGGTAACTTGATGGAACTGCATTTGCCTCTAAGTGAATGTGGGTCACGATCGTCTGTATAATAATGTTTCTCGCAAAAATTGTATGTCTCGTTGGCAAAGTTGCTCCATTGATTCTCCCACAATATGACTTGGGAGAGACAGAGGTATGGTCCCAATTGCAGAGCAGGTAGAATTTAATTACCTCAAGATCCTCGAGCAGGCAAAGGAGCAGATGGAAGTCGAGGTTGATTCAAACAAAGAAATCCTGAAGTTCAAAGTTTATTTACCAACTGCATTGAATAACACAGCGTCATCCTGCACAATCAAATTCTTGTGACCTGGCATAGGACATCTTCGCATTAAGAATTTAGAAATATATTAAGCAAAAAAGATATCAATAATATACGTAATTGTAAACAAGCAGCAATTTTAAAAAGCTAGGAGAATCGACCAATCTTCACATGGCTTGTTTAGGTTAAAGTTCACACTCACTTCGATGATATCACTGCCGATGAACGGGAACTGTGTATGGTGGCTGTAGGAAATAGTTTGCTAGTGCCAGTTTGAATTCGAACAATTCTACTGGCTGTTTCATTAATGTACAGTTTTAAAAAATCAATGCCAATGCGACAGATTACTGAATGTAGTTTGAAGTGTTTTGGAGTCGTTTTGCACTTACAATGCAGCTTTGCGATAGCGGTACGAACAATTTCTATTCATGAATTTGGACCATCCTAATAACGCTAATCATACAGACTAGAACAGAGCTAAAAAAATTATAGTTAGAAAAAATGACCATGTGCCTTCTGGAATATCTCTTTGCAAGTGAACTTTGAGAAAAGTATGATTTTTGGGTGATCTATCCCTTTAAGTTCAGGCATTAAGGCTAAGTTATTGAGTGTGCGTGTGTCTTTGGGGAGGTGGGATGTAATAACAACAACAGGTTGCCAAGTGTTTTTGATTGTGTTTATGGGGGGAGTTGTTTTGTGTGATGTAGGAGTGGATATCTCATTAAGTTGATTATGTGTTTGTGTATATGTCACATCCTGATTCACATTGGGTCAGCAGAAAACAGTCTACACACACATCATTTACACCCTTAAACACACACACACAGACGTCAGCAGAAACAGGAGCACGGTGACAGCTAATGAACTTGTGTTATTCTTCAATTAAACTTCTGAGCCCAGGACCTCCTCTGCTCCAGTTATATGACCACCAGAACCCCTTCACTTCCTCTCTCAAGGTCTGTGTTTCTCTCTCTTCTCCATTCTTCCTGCCATTCCTTTCGTCAACCACTCCATCTCTGTTCGATTATCTTCCATAGGTATGACTAACATATCCCCAGCTTGCTAGATGGATTGCATCTTCTTTTCACTTCTTATATGTCAGTTTGTCAGAGCAGTAGCGGAGGACTACCCCAGTGGCTCCAACATTCAACCTTAAACTTATATGGAAGTGAAACTATTTCATAAACGTTTTTCTAAAAAAATTGATGTGCTGCTGCTTTGCGGTCTCTATGCCAACATCACACACATCTGTTCTATCAATGTTTTTTATTTCAGTTCCTGTGATCGAATCCCTCAGTGCAATTTGTCTGTAAAACTACTGACATTTCCAGAATAAAACTCTCTGGTCAGTTTCATCACTCACAGCGATGAGTCCATGTATGTTGAGTGGATGACCAGCTGGTGGCATGGTGCAGTCTAAACAAGCTGGAACCTAAACAGACAAACCAGTAGAGGTGGCTTTCCCTTTAGAATCTGAGGTATACGCTGTTAGTTTGGACGGGAGCATGATCTCCCACAGCCTTAGGTGGGAGGGCATTACATTACCGAGAACACACACAGATGGTACGACACATGTGGCAGCTGAAGACAATGAAACATCTGAATCCTGATCCAGCCTTGCGCATCATCCGCACAGTCCATGATCACTTCCGCCATCAGGGTGTGTTTCAGGACGGCATCGGCCCCCTGCAGAGGGGTAAATGTGGTCCTCAGCAACAAACCATTTGTTCCACAGAGACTATTAGGATTATGCTCAACAATCGTGATATCTCAGACTGTAATCTACATACCTGCACTGTACGGCACACAATCCCGCAACTACAATTGCGCTCAAAACTTTGCATACCCTTGGAGAATTGTTAATATACAGCTCTGGTGACCAAAAAAAGCTTGTTTCTGACAACTTTTCCCAATAAGTTTGGTATTTATTCTGAATGTTTGAAAGTTTAGGGTGTTGTATTTTATTGGAAATACAATTCTACACTTTCACATTAAAAGTCATAGGCACATGGAAGTTATATATATATATATATATATATATATATATATAGCTCTGGAAAAATTGAGAGACCGGTGCACCTTTCACTTTCCTTTCCAAAAAAGTTGAAAAGGAAGGTTTTGAGTGAGGAACAGAAGGGTCAAAATTAAGAGACCACTGCAAATTGAACGTTTCTGTTCCTCTCTCAAAACCTTCATTTTCAACTTTATTGGAAAGGAAAGTGAAAGGTGCACCGGTCTCTCAATTTTTTTCAGAGCTGTATGTAACATTTGTTAACAAAAAACATGAGTGAGCAGGCAGAAAGTGTATTTTATTTCTTATGGAATTCACATTCAACTGTAGGTCATAACAAAAATACTGCATCAAAGAAAATAATCCACTGACTCCTGTTCAAATGTCTGCATACTCTTAGTTCTTAATATCGTGAATTATCACATTAGCATCAATTACAGTGTGCAGTCTTTTGAAATAATTGTGCATAAGGCCCTGAATTCTTGCAGGTTGTGTAGCTTCCTGTTAGTCTTGGCAAAATGCCTCCAGGTTATGCAAAGTCTTTGGTCGTCTTGCATGAACCGCAGATTTGAGATCTCCCCAGAGTGGCTCAATGATATTAAGGTCAGGAGACTGTGATGGCCACTCCAGAACCTTCACCTTTTTTTGCTGTAACCACTGGAGGGTCAACTTGGCCTTGTGCTTAGGGTCATTGTCGTGCTGGAAAGTCCAAGAGAGTCCCATGTGCAGCGTTTGTGTAGAAGAATGCAAATTGTCTGCCAGTATTTTCTCATAACATGCTGCATTCCTTTTACCATACATTTTCACAACATTGCCAATGCCTTTAGATCTCACACACCCCCACAACATCAATGAACCACCACCATGCTTCACAGTAGGGATGGTATTCTGTTCACTATAGGCCTTGTTGACCCCTCTCAAAACATAGCGCTTATGGCTGCAACCATAAAGCTCTACTTTGGTCTCCTCACTCCAAATTACAATGTGCAATGATACTGTTCGAGTTACCAGAAAGAAGCCTTTACTGCACCAATGCCACAAAAAAGCCTGGTTACAATATGCCAGACAACAACTTGACACGGCTCACAGCTTCTGGAATGTGCTTCTTGAAACAACTGCACTGTCTTTATTCAGAGCAGCCTGTTTTTCTCCTTAGGTTGCCTGTTGGTCTTTCTTTGTATGCCAAACAATTCTTCTGGCAGTTTTGGTTGAAATCTTTCTTGGTCTACCTGACCTTCTGACCTAAGCTTGGTATCACAAGATCCAGTAACGAACACAACACAAACCCGGAGTGAGTGAAGCTAAAGGTGTAACTTTCATCCACAAGGCAACAGAGCAGAGTACGGGCGGACGGAGTTCAGTACACCGTTAATCAGAAGGCAGCGGCACAATCCGTAGTTGGAGTGGGCTAAGCAGGAGACAGGCGGAAAGTCAGGCGTCAGTTCATCCGACGGGCTGCGGTACAGAATCAGCAAACAGGCTAAACAAAGTCGGAAAAAGCAGAACAGGTCGATGTAGTAAGCAAATCGGGAACAAGAGAAAACAGGCTCTGTATGTTGCGGTGAAACAAACAATACAGGTGATAATCAGGAGCAGGTGTCTGGTATTCAGGTGATTGGGACCGGGAGGATGTTCCGGATTAATGGGAAGTGGTGGTTGTACCAGTGACTGAGGACGGGCGGCAGGAGAGACAAGAGGCAGGCTCGCAATCCCCAAAGGTCCTACATCTTAATAAGTTATTGAACAGGACTGACTGGCATTTGCAAGGCTTTGGATATCTTTTTATATCCTTTTCCCTCTTTATAAAGTTCCATTAGCGTGTTACGCAGGTTTTTTGGCAGTTCTTTTCTTCTCCCCATGGCTCAGTGTCTCACCTGCTCAATGCTTCCACGTGAGAGCTAACAAACTCTGATTATTTATACACAGACACTTATTGCAGTTTAAAAAGCCACAGGATTGGGAAATTCACCTTTAATTGACATTTTTGCCTGTGTCACCTTGTGTGTCTGTAACATGGCCAAACATTCACGGGTATGAAACATTTGATCAGGGCCATTTGAGTTATTTCTCTTATCATAATGATTTAAAAAGGAGCCAAACATCTTTGTGATAATAAATGGCTTCATATGATCACTTGCCTTAAATAAAAGAACGTTTTTTGCATGATCAGCTATATTTTCAATTCAGAAACGTTTTTTTGTGGAACACGTTGAATGAGACCTAGGTTTTCAGATCAGGCTTGCAGTACCCCAAATGACAAGCAGAGGGGGGGAAAGCACTTTTTGAAATTCGGAATACATGAGCTTTCGCTGACATCCATGTCAAATAAGGAAAAGGAGAGATGAATTACTATTCAGTATCCTATATCGACTCAAAGAGGAAGATCGTTACAACGTTGTCACAATGGTCTTATCCTTATTTTGCAATCACGGTTGTAATTGGAAAATACAGAGATGTGCTACTCTGTGGGAAGAAATGACACCACCAATGGGAAATACAATTCAATGGGAAATAATAGCGCTTCCCGCCCACCCGCCTCTTTTTTTTACCACAGCCGTGGTTTCGAGCACGTTTGGCTCAATGATGAAAGATGCCCAGGACATCAGTCCATAGTCGGTTTTCACCTGCTTGCTAATAACCAGGGCAACGTAAAATCATTTTAGCTCGCTCTCACACTGGACGAAACTAGGTGTCTTGTTGAGCTCATGGAATAGGGGAAGCCATGGTGGACCGTTCCAACTTTCCATGACAACGCCGGCTGCTGTAAGTTTGCTGGGTGAAAGCGATCACATGCCCCCCTCACCGGAACGAGCCAGTACGGCGTTGTTTCCCTGAATTCACGCACACACCTGTACGTGGCAGTTGACACACGCACACTCCCGCGTCAAGAATTATTAATTCGTTCATTTAGAGCGTTGAAAACGCAATTTGTAATCTTGTTTTTTCAACATGAATCGATTTATTGTATGCTATTTTCAATTAGCCTGATGGTTCACCATATGTAGGCTATGTTGTTCTTATTCAGCGATTGGAAGAAATTTAACTAGGGTGAAGAAATGTGGGTAATAGAGCGCTCGTCTGCACACCGTTCTAAGATAATGATTGTGGAAGTAAAAAGGCCATTCATTTCATTCTCCCCATACACATTGAGAGAACATTGCTGATTATGTTTATAACATTGAATAGGTACAAAACTGCCTGAGTCAATCATTGAAAAATATTAGCATTCACTTTCTAAAAGCATGTTATATTGATAAAACGTCTAGGATTTCCTCCGTATATAGCCTACATACATTAGGCCTTATTATTTAATGAATTGTTGACCACTTAAGTCACATCTTCACACAATAAATCCATCAATAGCCTGCTACTGGACATTTCAAAGTTATTCTTATTGATTATTGGAAAAGCGATAGTATCATTGTTTATAGCCTATATCTTTCATTCTGGACACAGAATGCACACACAAAACAATTAACAATGGCAAAAAAGACACCACTGAGGTTGACATTTGTCACCTCAGTAGATTGAGGTTTTCGTCCAGTCTGGTACGATTGTTTAACCTCACTGCGCAAGCGGTCCGTATCGATGTGAAGAACTTGTCCAGATTAGTGAAGCACGCCCACACACGGTTACCCAATGAACGTCTCCCGGTGCTTCCAATCCTTAGGCTCGACCATTCGACAGCGTTATTCTTATTTTCGAGACCGAAACGATAGACTTCGTAGACCTTCGTAGAAATATTTTGACGCTGATTTGTTAACTATTTGAATAGGATAGAGAGAGCTGTGAGGATCAAACCGAGAAACGTGTAGGAAGGAAGCGAAATTAAACGGAAGTTTATTTCACAGCAGTTTTGACGGACCAGAGCGGCTTCTGTGAAGGTGTAAGCACTGTTGAAACGACTGTAAATTGCATAGGAGTGAAAGTTTCTGTAATTGCATTTTTCTCTTTTCCAATGGACACGCATTTGGAGACAGCTGGCACACCAAGTATGGAATTACCTCTGTAATGTGGATTGCAATTTCATTTGATGAAAATAAAAGTCTACTTCAGAACAATGTGAGAGGATACACGTCCTGGATTCTCATGTTTCTGGATATCTTGAAAATTATTGGCAACAGTTGAAAGAAAGTCGTTATGCTCAAGGAATTTTTGCTCAGGTGTCTCGCCTGCTCCAATCGTGGGACCAAAATGATTTTGACGCTACAGCCCCCCTTCTCCTCCTTATAGAAGTTATAATATTTCTTACGCTTTGTTGTTGTAGTTTCAAACTTTACAAATGTTTAGGGGAAAATCGCCAGACGACCAGCTTGGATTTTAAATCTACATTTGCATACGGAATTTCAATCATGAACTTTGTTGACAGTTTTGTAACATTATTTCTCCTGACGCTTCTGTATTTGTCAGTTGTCAAGGTAAGTTATGTGTTATAACAGACCCATGCTCTTTTAACGGACGTCAGTCAATTGATTTGAGCTACACTTGTGAAAAGTGGTCAAGTGTAGGTTGTCCTTGTCGCTCCCTTTGCTAGGTCATTGCTCATGTTTAAACAAGATCAACATGTTTCGTGACGACGGGGATATTTAAATAGAAATAATTCCTCAAACCTGACCTTACACCGAGTTCACGTACCCTCTGACGTCGTGGGTGGCACCGTTTGCTGTTCCAAGAAGTGGTATATGTAGTGGTTTTGAACGAACCTTATGAAGTTTAGAGTCGACTGGTGATTGCGGGCCTGCTAAGAACCCCCTTGGCGATGTTATGTTTAAAGGCGCAGCAGCGGCATTTTTAGTTGAGAGAGGTGGCAGCAGGTTCGCTATCCTCGCATTCGACGCTGGATCATTTTAGACGCATTGTTAAAACAGGAATACCACTACATACCAACAATTGAAGTGATCATTTCTGCAAGCCAAAAATGCTCCATCGGACAAATAACATCGATCATTAATACTTAGCAATTTGGGCATAGATTGTTTTGAAAATCATCATACAAAATGTTGAAGCCTCCATAATCTGTGAGCAAAGGTTTAAGGGGAACCCAAAACAACAACATATAAAGATACTGAATACTAGAATAGGTTAAACCCCTGAAATGAAAGTGGTCTTTTGGCTCCCATAGATGCTGGGCATTCCATACGTGTCCGTTGATTGAATAGGCCCAAGTTACCATAGCCAGGGTAATTTGTTCTAACTTTATATTATGAACACTATTTTTCAAAATGCCACAAAGGATCATAGCTTCCAGAATGACATGTTCCGTCTCGTTCCAAAGCAGCAGATTTCTCCGCAGAAACGTATACACGTGAACTTCCCAAAGACTGGTCAAGCATTTTTTATTAAACGAGATCTTATAACCGAACCCGTATATTTAAAGTCTACACTGTTGGCGCAACTGGTCCTAATTAGTAATGTCATCACATTGTGCAAGGGCGAGTGTTCGCAGCTTGACACCGACCGGGTTAATAAGATCATTTGAAGTGTTCGCTGGACCCTCACACCACCCTAGGGGCGGGGACTGCAGCTGCATGAAAATAAACCGCAATTGTAGTTGTCAAGCAAGGGTGAAAATGGTCACCGGTTGTCACGTTATACGCTTTTGTTGCTTCGACTAAAATTCTAGTCCTCAAACTACTTGGCAATGAATGTTCTGGCCCCATGCAACCCTGGCAGCTATTGCGCGCGTGCTTACATGCGGTGAGTGCTTGTGTAAAGGGAAAGTGATGCCAACCAATGCTGAGCGGATGACAGCGATCCCACCCGTGGAAAAATTCAGCAAAATGATTGGGCTACAAGCGAGTCATTGAACAGTTGAGTTGCTGAGCCTAACTCGCATGTAATAACGTGATTGGCTTTTGCGTTTACAACTTATCTCAGAGTTAAAGACAATGTACAGTAGCCCCTGGCTATGATACAAAACAAAAACACCGGGTGATCTTTCGCAGCAACCAACGTCATTTCGAATGTCTGCCACGTTGCCTTTTTGGTTAGACTACAATTTAGTCAATGTGACCAGCACTGCACTGTAATATGACATTCATGATTATGAACTTAAGGGCACGTAAGGGTGCAATCTAAACTCTAAATGTGTTATTTTTCTTTCTCCCGCACAGAGTGCCCACATACCGAAGGAAGGAGGGAGTGCGCATGAGGGCGGTAGGTGTCTGATAAAGCATATTTGGGGCTTTCATTTGGCTCTCTCGCATGTATAGTGCAAATAAAATAGGGTTTGTGTGGTTCACCTTGAGAGCGCAGGGAGCCCCACGCCACCTGGCGAGCGAAAGTGTAAATGCACTTTGTTGAATTACTGCAAACACATTTAAATTAAAATATTGTTTATTTTCATTTTTAATCTCGATACATTCCATTTCATATATTGTTTGAGATTAGTATGGGGACATTCTGTTAACAGGATTTTTAAAGAATGGGATTTAGTCTCTCGCCCTCTTGGTTAGTTTACACAAGCCTAAGTTGCACAACATTTGAGAAAAGCTGCTCCTATATTTGATATCGTTTCTTATGCTTCATTTGTGTGAAATAGGCCATGGCAGGGGGTGTTAAGTGGTCCCATGTTTCTTCCCAAGAGGAGACAGAGTTGATGTCTGTTTGAAGTATTTCAATGTCTTTCCCAACATGTGCACCTCCCCTAGGTTACAATGTTTTTAGTGCATCAGTGCAAAAGGTACCAAGCTTTGTGGGGCTGAGAGAGACAGGGAAAGAGGAAGGCAGTACAGAAGCATACCAGAGCCACAATGACAGTGGAAGCGAGGGAGAACCCTTGATGGGTGAGAAAATACAACAATCTAGTACCTATGGTCCGCATTCTATCGATTACAACATACAAGTAGTGCATGATACCTTTTCATAGATGACCCCAGTGGGAGGTGCTGGTTATTGAAGGACAGTGGAAGACGTGAACATCGTTTGTAATATGCATGTGTGATCTTATCACCGCAATGTTGTCGGTTTTCTTGTATACGTGCAGAGTATGAGCATTGTGTACATGCCTTTGGAGTATTAAACGTGTGTGTGTTTGCTTGTTTGTCCTCAGTGGTCTCCTTCATGGAGGTGTACAATAAGAGTATTTGTCGGCCCAGAGAGCTGCTGGTAGAGATCATAAAGGAGTACCCAGCGGAGGTAGAACATCTCTACATCCCATCGTGTGTAGTGCTGATGCGCTGCGCTGGATGCTGCAACGATGAAATGCAAGAGTGTGTGCCGACCTCCACACACAACGTCACCATGGAGGTGAGAGTCCGTTAACATCCAAACTCCTACCGTCACACTTTGAACCCGTACAAATCCTGCTGGCACATAACATAACAAGCCGACTGACCCCTGGCCATATACTATAGCATTATTTAGGCAAAACTGTGCTTAACTCCATCGTTTTTCTGTCCATCACTTCCGCCTTTCAACACAGTCACATCACTTTGGAGGTGAGATCCTAGTCCATAAACCTGAACCGTAACCTGTTAGCCTGTAACGCTCCCCATTCTCACACACACATAGGGGGTGTCTAACCCCTCAGTATCCCTCCACCCACCCTGTGTCTGAAATACCTTTTCTCTTTCTGAAATCCATATTCAGGTACAACCTGGGTCTCACTAGTTGTGTCTAGCTATTTGGTCTGTTTATCTACTAAGTGAGAGTGGAAACGCTGTGCAGCGCCATTTGTTCTTCTTTTGGCTTTGTATTCCAAGAGTTTAGATTTAAATCAAATTGTTACAATGAGGTTAAAGTGCAGATTTTCATCACTTTTCTCCCCAGAGTTTTCGGGACAGATTCTTACAATGTCAAAATTCTTCTCTTACAGTATTTACCAATTTGTTTGCATGTCTCATGTCTTATGCAATAATTGAACCTCTTAAATACTGGCTGATGCCCTGCCAGGCCTGAACTGCAGGCATCTTTAGTTATTGTTGTTTTGTGTTAGTTATGTGTGATGTCCCATGATCAGCAGAGTAAAGCATGTTCATTAGGATATACATTTGGAGAATGGTTCCATCAGTCAAGAACGTTTCTGGATGGAAATAAATCCTAGTTGCCACGGCAGTGTGTTTAGGGTCATTGTCTTGCATCATGACAAAGCGAGGTCCAATGATTTAGGAGGAATTTGCTTGTACTTTAGCAAACAATGTGTTTCTGTACACTTCAGCATTCATTCTGCTGCTGGCGTCAGCAGTTACATCATCCATGAAGACACGTGAGCCTGTTCCAGTTGCAGCCACTTATGGCAAATATGACATTAGCCATATTTCACAGATGAGGTGGTATGCTGTGGGTCTTGCGCAGTTACTTTTTTGTCTCCACACTTTCCTCCTGCAACCACACGGTTACATGTTCATCTTTGTCTCATCTGACAACAATAACAGCACACCGCAGGCTCTTTTAGCAAACGTGACGTGTGTGAGTAGGTTTGTACATGTATGTAATGTGTAATAGTACAGTAATAATCAAAAGTTTGGACACACTTACCCATTTACATGAATACTAATACATACCTGGCCTGAGCTCACTACTGTTTCTCTTTTTTATCACTGTTCCAAACTGTTGTTTTTGGTAAGGCTAAGGTTTCTGGCTACGTTTGATCCTCCTATATATGGTCCTTGTGATGTTGACAGACACATAGCAGACTCCAAAGGCAAACGCAGAGCCTAGAATCAAGACCAGATTTTGGCACATTTTTTAATACCTGCACAAATTATTTGATGAGACATGCCTGACAAAACTTTATACACTTTAATTTTTTCCGAATACCCTTAGTGCCATGAAAATCTATATTGAAATAGTTGTTATTTATAAATGGTGACACCAACATGTACACATAAAATCAGAAAATCTATACTTTAACCTATAGGAATAGTTTGATTTAAAATTCTGTTGTTTTTGGAGTACGTAGCCTAAAGAAGAAAAAAATCCTTACACAGTTTACTATATGTTCTTGTACTATATTTTTGAATGTATGTCAGAGTGAGAAAGGAGAGACTGTATTAAGGCTATCTGTATCATGGATCTGACCTCTCCTGATTTTGTTTCCACAGATAAAAAGATATAATCCCAAAAAGATACAAAGTAATATTTTTATGAGTTTCACAGAACACAGTGCATGTGACTGCAGGTAAGAAGTGTTTGCAATTTTTCTTTACTGTAGACAACAATATTGATTTTCTGCTATACATTTGTGTTAGATCTGACTTCCTGGGGCTTCATTTATCAAAAATGCCAGGCAAAGAGACAGTATTTCTAAATGTTTATGTTGGTAGGAAAGTATGAATTGCTCAAAGCTGATTTCAAGTCATGTGTGTGCACAAACTGTAGTGATATTGCAAGGAAACTGTGTTGTGCGAGACAGAAGTGCTTGGTAAACGGGACGTGTAATGGTGGCAATATAAAGCAACAACTTGTTGGTCGGAAGCATTGGTTAAGAGATTACATGGCATTGAGTTTCAGTATTGTTTTCAGCATACTATCATTATGTAACCGTAATCATTACCGGAAATGTATCTTATTTACTGTAAGGGCTGTTGCATTCTTGATACTTTAAGCCTGAAACAAATATAATGTATAATCCATTGTTCATTGAGCTAACTACGAGGGGCCAGAGATAATATCATATTGTCAGAATCTATTCCAAGAAAGACAGTTGTCTTTCGATAAAAGATATTGTGATCCACTTCAACCATTTACTGACAGTCTTCTAGAATGGGCAACCAGCGTTTGGCAATTGGAAAAGAGGGAATGTATTTTATATTTGAAAAGAAGATTGACCTATTCTGCCCACACCGGTACTGACGATAATTTATTTCTTGCTTTCTTTTAGAAACTTGACAGAGCTAAGTCTCAACATTATTAAATCAGACAACAAATCTGGGTGTTTTCTGAGAATTGGATGGCATTTATAAGGTTGAAAAGCATATTCACCTGCGTACAATTATAGTATTTTCAGTGGAAAATGTTTGTGTGCAAAACTGATGAATACATTTTGGTAGAATGAAAAATAACTTTGGTGCTCACGCATATCTTTGGATCTTCATGAGAGATTCTCTGAGAAATGTGTGCCAGATTGATAAATGAGTCCCCAGTTGCCCTCAACAAACCTAGTAAGCACTGAACTTGCATGGTCCATCCAGGACACCGTACTGCAGACTCCCATGGTCACTGTTTCCCAGTCCCCAAAATAGCCTCTAAAAGGGTCACACAAAAGTCATACGGCAAGAACTACATATGACATATTTTCTTTAATGCCTTCTGTTATTATTTAACACTTTGTATTTGTAGTGGCTACATTCAGTGTGATTAAATGAAGATTTCATTTATTAGTAAATCAGATGATGTGAATACCATTTTATGTCTACTTGCAGTATGAAGAAAGTCAAAGACAGTTTCACCAGCCAGTAACTGGAAGTCTACAGGAAAGTCGTTCCCAGGGATTTTTTGTAATTGTGGTAGATAGCAACTTTCTTCATATTGCAAGTAAACATTTATGTTTTATCTATGAATTCGTCTGACTGGATAAGTAGAAAATGGCTAACTGGCCCAAATCACACACTATCTCTTTAATTGGTAGTTTATATAAATCACTGTTTTACCACTGGAACTGTTTTGTAAGTAGACAAGAGTTTTCTCAGAACCTTTGGGAACTATGAAATTAAATGTGATGTTTCTCAATTCCTGGCTACGTCTACCCTCTGGATTGGCAGTGGGTTGGAGGATTTGTTGCTCCATAATCAGTTATACACTAAGTAGCTGTTGTGAAAGTTAAGAAACAAAACAGACATGACAATATATTGTTATCAGATATTGTGTGTCTGCACCATTGTCTCTCTGTAAAAAAAAAGATTTAAATCAATGAGATGTCCTGAAGATGGCCATCAATGTTAGAGGTGAGGCCAGGACGAACAAAGTTCTACAGGTCCACCCAAGCCCATCCCTGTCCATGTTTTTTCAATGTTGATGTTCATCAAGAAAAAAAAAAACGGTGAGCTCCTTGTGAGGTAACATTATGTTTTCTCTGTCCATCATTCAGCCTAAAGAAAGAAGCAAAAGAACAAAGACAGAAGTAAGTAGAGACTTGATCCTGCTATGTGTTGTGACTGTAGTCCTGGGAAACAAGGGAGGGAATTTGTTTTTTCCTTCTCTCCATTCTCTGTTCTTTTTGTCCTTTATCTTTCTTTTCTCTCTCTCTCTCCTGGCCATTTGCTCCTGTGCTTTTATTCACAGTGTACAACAGTCTATAAAATGATCACTCGCCTAGTTTCCCCTTATATGTGGTGAACCGCCACAGAAAAAACATTTGTACCAGTTACATTTTTGGGGACCATTTCAGGCCATGCAAATGGGCAGAATGTGACCATTATCACAGCTAACATCACAACACGAATGTTGTAACCGCCACTAGGGGAAATATTACATTGCATCACAGATCCACCAAGCCTCACATAGTTTACAGGAGTTCACAAATTATGCAGTTCCTTAATCACCAATGATTCCATGATTCTTTTAGCACTCAGACGAGGGAAAAAACCTCAACTGGTTCACTCAGGTAACACCTGCTGAGGTCAATGTCCGACGCACCTCATTTAATGTTGTCTTTTATATAGCTGCTCTTTACATTCCTCTCTGATGACCCTACCTTTCCTCTCTGCTCTGGTCTTCACGTGTCTCAGGGTTCACATCTTCACCTCTGTTTTACAGGCCCCTGTGATGTGTAGATAAAGCACCTGTGTGTTTTAAAAGACCACGTTCAGACATAGATTAACTGTTTATGGGCCTGGCTTTTTCACTTCTGTTCCACTGAAATTCACCAAAGGAGATACTCAGTGTCATTCAACTTCTTTCTCCTCCCTCCACATGGTATCACCAAGCTTCGCTATTGCCTAGTCCAATGGCATTATAACAGTCATGGTTTTATTTAGGTTTTATATCGTCTGTCTAGCATTATAGGGTTATTTTTCAGAGACGCCCCCCCCCCCACACCCCCAAGATGACCTTGCTGAACCACTGAGTTTAAATGCAGATTGCTTTAGTGTTCTCTGCCAGCATGCTTCTCAGGTGCCCCAGTGGTCATTCAACTTTTGTTTTTGATGCAACCGTGCTTTACTGTTGGTTTAACTTCCGCCTCTGACCTTGCTGTGATTGAGGGGCCTCCTGTGTAGTTGTAGTTAGTGGTAATGTTAACAAGGATAGAACAGCCCTCCAAACATCAAATGGCTGGATCAGTCATCCTATGAAAGCTACCTTCAGGGGTTCACGCAAACATTGTTGATAAATGTGCATTTCTTTCCAGATTTCAATATAAACTGTATACCATGCACCTGTGAAATTTGAGGGAAGTGCATAAACTACTTGGAGCTGATGGTGCTGTTATCTCGTAAATCAGCCAAGACTGGGGAAACGGATTTGCTGAGACATTGGCGGGTGCTAATAGTCCAGTATTCAATTGGGAATGTTAAGATAAGCGGAAGGAATGTTTGGAAACAAGAAAAGAGCTTCCACAGCCAAACTAATTTTTTTAACTTGTGAAACTCTTTCTGGTGAAACCCTTTTTTCTAGTGCTCTTTTATGAATACATTTCACAAGACAACCAACAAGAAGTTTCCACCTCTAGAATTGAGATAGTTTGATCCTAGTTCAGTCCATTCAGACTGTATACTTTAGGTTCAGTGTGGATGAACAATCAACTGATTGTTTGACTGACTGATCTCTGAATTCTACTCAGGTCATACGTGTGTCACTGTCCCTCCTCCTCTCAGATGCCTCTGCGTTGTTGTGCTTCTTTCTCTTTTTTCCAGAAAACTCCGGAAAGGCAAGGGCAAAGGCCAAAAGAGAAAGCGAAAGAAAAACAGTGACAGACAGAATCATGAAGCGTATGTCAGCTCGGCCTTCTCTCCCCACCTGCACCTGAGTGTGGCACTTCTGATCGTAAAGCTTGTCTGGGAGGAGTTCATTTGCCCCTTTTAATTAACCCAGTGGCTGCGGTTCTGGATTTTCTGGAAATCCGTTTTTTCTGGAACTTGATGCACAGAGCATTCTACCGTGTGCAGGCTACTTTGCACGATCTCTGCTTCACTTGTTCGGTTGTCTCTGAGAAGAGGCTGCTCTGGTGAATTTCAGCGATGAATGGAAAACGGTTCATGCTTAATCTAATTAGATGAAAGCTGAATGTACGCAATGAGTGTGTGCCTCATTTCTGCTCATCCTTTCTTTACATTTCTCATAGTCAATCGTGGAAGATAATTTCTGTACATTCAATTCCCGTATTTGCAATGAAAGAAAGTCCACATCATTCGCTCGGTTGATATACATAATCTGATGAGACAATCGTTGGACGTCATTCAAATGAACTCCTGATAACTTGCCGTTCCCACCAAAGTGTTGCCTTGAAAAAAACACTGATGGTAGAGCCTTGTGAGCATTGACAGCTTGAGATGTGTAAAGCCATGTAATCTCACTGCAACACGAACTCCACTGGTATTACACAAAATCTGGTACAGGGAATCAACAAGCATGCTTGCTCTTATTTGCTCATATAGTTCAAAGGTAGTGACACAAGATATTGTAGTGTATATATTTTGTTCATAATTGTTCCCTGTGATAATTTGATAATTTGGTACACATTTATCAAGTGAACCATTCATTTAAATATTTTAACAAAATCACTTTGAAAATTGTGATATATAGAGGAAAAACTATATATAGTCTACAAAACTAATTTCATATAACATGCTTCTGTAAAATTGATGGGTATTGTCTAAATTATATAAAATATTTATATAAAATATAAAACAAACATCTTACACCACAGCATCTGTAAAATATGGTGGAGGTGGTGTTAAGTTCAGGGCATGTGTGGCTGCCACTGGAACTGGAACTGGCTCACTTGTCTTCATTGATGATGGGACTGCTGGCGGCAGATGAATGAATGAATGAATTTGTATGTGTACAGGCACGTCTTGTCTGCTAAAATACAACCAAATGCCTGTAAACTCCTGATGGTGCTACATCGTAAAGAAACGGAGCAATGTGTCACCATCCAAATACTTTGGGAGTTCAGTTTACCAGGCGTTGTTGAGACGTAATGCACACAATAGAATGCCATTCAAATCACCAAGTGCTCATCAGTGCCTGTGTACATGATTTAGTATCTGATTCTGTTATGAATAATACTATAGTCCCGTGATCCAATAGATAATGACTCAGTTTCCATCAGCCGTGCTTAAATCAGCCCCATTCCTCATTCTTCAATGAGGCAGCTCAACAACTGTAGCGGATGTGTGGCCGAAGTAAAATCCTGCACATGCTCAGAATGCTTTGCTGTTTTTCCCTTAATGTAAATATGTTCTGACCGGGGCCAGAGCAGCGGGCTAGATTTGAACCCATGCCACTGCTGTACGTGTGCTGGGGAGGCCGTGGCGTAGACCACACTAGGCCACGGGTATGCTCTTTGTCTTAAGTCGAGAAAATCAAGGTTCCAGAAAAGAACCGCAGCCTTCAGTTAATACCCTTATTCACCGCTCCCACCATCAGCCAGCATGAGGCTGCACTAAGCCCCCTGCCTTCATGGAGTAGGTAGAAGCCGTCCCTCAGTAGCACGCAGCACGTTACTGTAGAGCTACGGTAAGGGGCGACTTGTACCTCAGATCATCGCGCCTCACGCAATCCACCCATAACCCAGCCTCCATACCTCACTGCTATCCTAAACCTGCCCGGCCCAGCGCGCCCCCCGGAGATAAGGCCACCCTAAGGAAGCCATGGGGGAACGGGAAACGTAACAGGACTGAACGCACCAGCATGGCTTTCTGCAGGCGATCTCACTAATCCCATATCTGTTGTGGAAATCATCCAAGGCCTATGTCACTGCTGAGTCTGTCTCGCCTTGCTGTGTCTCGCGCCCTTCTCTTTTTCCTTTTCTTTTCTGTTTCTTTCCCTCACAGCAGGTTTTGATGATCTTTAAGATGTGAGGATGCTAGAGATGGCTATCCACTTGTTGTTTCTATCTGGGTTATGTAAACCAACAGATTGTGTAGCCTGTTTTGTCACTGAGTTCTCTTTGTTTGCGTCCATGGGTCTCCATGATACAAAGAACACAATAATATGTTTGGTGTTGAAAAGGTGCTCCTGTTTCTGTAATGGTCTGAATGTAAAAGAATAGAGAGCTGTTCAGGCTGTTGTGCTGTGCCTTTTAGTTCTTAGTGGAATGTCTGTCTGTCGTCCCCTAAATTCTGTGAAAATGGGTTTGACCGCTATCCACCCCTCTGTGTGGAAACAGAATGGCACAGTCTCACTGGCCTTGTTCTCTGTCATTTAAACCACATCTATCATCTGTTGTCTACTAGTTCTACATTGGATCTGTGTCTATAAAAGAATCCTTTAATTCAATAAAATCACATTCTGTGTCTCTATGCAAAAAGTTGAGCTGTGAGTTTCATTTGATTGTATGAAAATAGATCTTAGGCATGAGTTGAATGGAGTGCGTTTTGTGCTGAAAGCCTCTCATCCCGGTCAACGCATGCTGCTGCATGTCTAACATAAACAATGCATACTGTACTTGGGCAAGCCAATCATCCTGAAAATCAGCCCCACTCCCTGAATCAGCACGGCCTGAGTCGCTGGTTAGGCGAGAGAGAGGGCGATGTGTTGGGGCGTAATTTCGCTACATTTAAAGTTTGCCTGTTTTTATTTTTCCCCCGCTTTGCGTACAATCCTCCGGTCATGTGCTACAGTTTCTCGTCTTTACCCACCCACGCAATTTGTACAATCGCACTAAGGTCAGTGACACCAAGTGTGAAGTTGCAGCCTGTGACCTTAAGGGAAACAACCACTGGAAGTATTTTTCTGCTATCAACATTGAAATAAATATCCTCTTTAGCACTTTGTTCTCCTCCACATTTCCACTCCTCTTTGTGTTTCTTTAGTCAGTGCCTACCATGCTGTGATGGCTGTTCAGAGCGAAGAAGGCGGTTATTCATCCAGGACCCTTTGACTTGCCAGTGTTCCTGTAGACACTCTGATGCAGACTGCCGGGCACGCCACCTGGAGCTCAACGAAAGGACCTGCAAGTGTGTTTGTGTGTGCAATTGTGTGTCTGTGTGTGGTTGTGGATATGTGGGGGGTAGGAGAGGTTTTGTTACATCACTTTTGGCCTCATGAATGTATGCTTACCAAAATTCAAGATGGTGATGGCATTTCTTGACCACATCATTACACAAGATCCTGACCAAAGTGTTTGCTATAAGTATCAAAACCACAAGATCATGTGTTTCATACTACCATACTTCTCTGTATTTAATGTGTCTTTCTTCTTTTTGTCCCTAAGATGTGACCAGCCCAGGAGATGAGAGGCCAAGATTAAAATGAACAACATGAAGGAATATTCACAATATATGTCACACAGCACAGCACTTTCAACCTTTCACTCATCTCTGTGGAAAGCATTCCTCTGAACTGACTGAAACAGCAGAGACAGGCAGGGAGAAAAAGAAAGAATGAACAAACAGAAAAAAGATCAATCCCAAGGCATACTATATGTGTATATACCAGGACAGATGTAAAGAAAAAGGACAGAATGCGTATTGCTGCTAAAAGAAAACGAACGACAACCCATCACTAGAAAGAAGCAAACGTCTGTGTGGTTTTTCGTTTCGCTGGCGTTTGACCAGACTGTGGTTTTGTTGTTGATTCATTTATGCAAATACTTCACTGGATATAAATGTCTACTGTGGTTATATGTTGAATCAGAAACAACAAAATCTAGCTCTGCGGTACATACTGTATATCCACAGAAAAGCGGAGGAAGAGAAGAGAGAACATTCTTTCCCTGAAATAGATGGAGGGAGGTCCAGTACTGACCCATAGTTTCCCATAACCGGGACCCAATGGCGAGACAGACAATGAGAGACGTGGAACTGTCTTTTTGTGACATCACTTGTCTCGAAGGAAGTCCTATAACTGATGCACGGAACCTCTGGAAAGCTAGAACAGCATTAGCTGTGAAACTGGATTTGGAGAGTGACATAATATTTCAAAAGGGATTCTGATAATTGATTTTGGTATACGTGGAAACCACTAGAAATAACTGAACATGTAGCTTAATTCCATTGAGAAACTCTGCTGATTGCTTTAGAGAAAACAAATGCTGAATTTGCTTCTTAAATTATTTGAATTTCTTTTCTCGGAGGGGAGGTTGTCAAACCGCTGTCTATGGTTGAATTCAGTACTGTCGATGGCTAGCTGTTTTCTGTATTTACTATACATACTTAATATCCCTCATGTTATAGTCCACTATAGATAATTTATAATGTTAGAGTATTTTCAGTATTCAGTTCTCTACTTGTATTTAATTTGATCTATTTATATATGCAGTGTTATGTTCCTTGGGTTCTACCTTACAACCCCATCGCCTGCTATGTGATGTCATTGTCATCTTCTCTTTGCCTAGCTAAATACACTGCTCTTGGCTTTTAGAAGAAGAATCTCCTATGTATGTAAACATTCCTGAAATTGATCATTTTTATGGATGCCATCTATTCTTGATTCATCAAGTCTTTTTATAGAGGATGGAGGAGCTGTGTGTGTGAGGGCTTGTAGCTCATTACTAGTGAAGACCCGAATTCCTTACAAATCCTTATTAGTTAACCAAGGAAAATACTCACAAATACCCTTTGTCTTCATTATGTTTTGGCTTAAGGGTTTGGTTTAGGGATAGCTATGTTCTAGGGTTATGGATAGGTTTAGGGGTTAGGGCAAATCTAACACCTAAACCTAAATCTATCATTAGTTTCTAAAAGGGCCTCACTGGTAATGGTCTACAAGGTTGCGTGTGTGTGCGCACGTGTGTGTCTGTGTGTGTGTCTGTGTGTGTGTGTCTGTGTGTGTAATAGAGAGGTAGTGTAGACTTTAATGCTTGTCTTGATCTCCACCACGCAAATAACAATAAACCCTTGCTTTAAGTATGCTTGGCCTACCAAGTCAACACTGACACTTTGTGTTTGTATTACAGCTAGCAGTCTGCAATGTAACTACAATAGTTCAAGGGTATAAGAGTTCATGATTATATTACTAATTGTTTGTTTTCCAATATTAATGTGTTATTGTCTGTGACAGTGTAAAGTAGAAAATAATATTTATTTTAAAATGATGTTGTTTTACATAAAATTGAGCAAAATGTTCAAGTGCTTTGAAAAGGTTGTATGAATTGTTTGTGTAGTGTAGAGACCAATAGGGAATCACTTTACGTGACCTCTGTCCAATGATGTTTCATAGTGTTTTTACCTGTCATAGGCCATGTCCAGGTGATTTAAAGTGAACTGACTGGTGTCCCAAACCGATCGCAAAGCGTGAGCTCCTGTAGTTACTGTAAAAGGTACTCCTTTGAAATCATCTCAGACACATGGGCCCTTGAATAGCATCGTGTTAAAGTCACTGCCTTGCATTCAGCTGCGACATTGTGAGACAAGAGTTCGATGCCTGATCATGAGCGAAGCGCAGTGCGATTGGCCAACGCTGTCCGTGTTTGGGGATTAAGGAGTCCAATATGGTTGCCTTGTCTCATCATACTCTCGCAAATCCTTGTGGTAGCTTGGGCACCGGTGAGCTCAGTATAGGTAGAAGTCCTAGCACATTGCTCCTGGCACATAATGTTTCTGCTCGACCTTTTCTAGTTGAGCGAGCAGCATGATTAGAAAAAGTACAGCTCTGGATGCTCTTCGGAAGACGTATCTCGACGTCAAATGCCCCAAGTCTTTTGGGAGTTCCTCGATAAAGCAGTACCTTAGTCACAAATTGGATATCCCAAAATTGGAGCGAAAGGGTAAAACATAAGAACTGGTCTCCAAATATTAATTAGTAACTTTTTCAACACCTAAACTCAGTCACTATACCTGACGTTTCTTCAAATAACAGCCTCGGAAACAACATTACTACAGTGAATTATGGAAGTTCACATTAAACCTTACCAAGGTTAAAGAGATGCATACTATCTTCAACCCAGAGGGTAACCAGGAAACATCCTGGGGAGTGGAGAAAAAAGTCTAATCCCCTTGTAAATGTGGGTTACTGGGAGATTCTTGGGTCTTTGGCCATGTTTGTTTTGAAACAGGTGCCCTCTTAGTCCTAGTGGTAGTCATTTCCTGCTGCATTACCCATTAGCAAAGACCACTAATGCAGTTGTGTGAAAACACTTATTCCCCCAGACGATTTATGGTACTCATGAAGTATACCATTAACCCAGCTTATCCCAGGGGGCCCTCACATGGCTAAACACCCCAAAGAATGCTGTAAATTTAATCGGTGATTTACTCTATCCCGAAGAGGTGCGTGAACTAGACATCCTTTTCTCTCCCTTGCTAGCTGTGCAAACGTAGTCTAACAGAAGCTAGTTAGCAGACCCACTGGACTAATTTATTCTCTTAGTTTATCATCAGTGAGACATTTTTCTTGTTCATGTAAAAAGGCGCAGTTTAATGTGATATGTTTTTATGTAACCTAGCTACACAGGTTTTATTCTGAATTTCTTAATGGTGGGGAAATTAAGCTTTTTTGTTGTTGTTTGCAAGTTATTTATATTTAGTAATTAACTCCAGTATTTATTTTGCTTCTATATACAGATCTGGTTTCTTGGTTCTAGTAACTTTTCCGATAGACAAACATAGGACTTTTCCCACGGACTAACTGCTCCTCAGTGTCTTGCTTAAGGCCAATCATGGTTATTGCTTATTGACATTTTAGTGGGAAAACTTTCCTTGTACCCTAACCAATGTGTCTCTTTGTTTCTCCATTCATTTTATTACACAGCAGTATTGTACAGCAAGCCCCTCAGAGAGCAGAAGTACATATTACAGGCTATCCAAAATGTTATGTTATGAGATAAAATAACAAAGATTGACATCAAATACAGATAGTCCACAGATAGTCGGAACAAAAAAAATGTTTTAGGAGACTAATAGCCAATTGAATTGAAGAAGGAAAACACACACGCACACACTGCTCTGCAGTGATTGGTAAAATGGAAAGGTGTTATTGATAGATCTGTTACTGAGACCTGTCAGTCAATTATGAATTTCTCTGAAATCTAAAATTTGGTCCTCTCCCAACTGGACTAGAGGAACAACTATGTGAACATGCTGTTAATTAACTACAGCTCGGCTTTCAACACCACTAAGCTCCCAGACTGCGACTGGGTCCTAGGCTTTTGGACAGGCCACCCCCAGGTCATAAAGGTGGACAAGAACACCTCAGCCATGTTGATCTCCAACACAGTGGCCCCCCAGGACCGCGTACTCCCTTTTCACCCACAAATGCGTGGTAATGGATGACTCAAACTCTATCGTCATGGTAGTTGACAACCCAACAGCGGTAGGTCTGATGAGTCAACCTACAGTGAGGTGGTCAGTGTTCTGCTTGAGCTGTGCCTGGAAAAGAACATAGTGCCCTGCCGAGGGTGACCCATTTCAAGTTCCATCTTATGGTGGTTCTCAACCCCAGGACCCAAGAGGCTGCTGGTTTTCATCTCAGTAAACTGGGACTGATTTAGATCCGGGACACCAAGTGAAGGCAAACAACCAAGTAGAATAGAAAACAAGCAGCACTCCGGGTCCCCAGGCTTATAGTTCAAACCTTTGCCCTAGGACATCTGTCTCTGAAGACCTGGGCTGGTCCCTCTTTGGCACATGGCCAGATAGGGGTCTGCCTGTGTCACATGCACTTTTGGGTGGTGACAGTGCTTAATATGACTTTTGGCCTGTTAGTTCAAGAACATATTTGCCAGGATCCAGCACCTCCTTGTCAGTCAAATAAAGTTAACTGTTTGCAATGTAAAAACTGGAATAAAAGCAAACAATGTGATTTCTTTGTCTTCTCGTTATTTTCATTCCCACATAAAAATAAAAGACAATACACATATGGACCAAAATATATCACTTATCGTTTGCTATATACTTTTGTCAGAGAATTCTTCCAATTTAAGTCTTGTAAATGACATCAGAATCATGGGTGTTGCACAAAACAATGCATCAGTAACTGAATCATCTTAAACCAGAGTATTAAAGCCAATGACACATTTTCTAAATGTTGTCCCAGTCTGGGTTCTGGCTCTGAGCCCCAAACCATTAGTTTCTGTGACCAATCAGATGGAACCAATCGGTTTTTGGGATGAATGAAAATGTTTGTTCGTTTATGCTGAGAAGAAACTAACATCGAAAGAATGTCTGCCAGTCTGTCATAAAGACTGCACTGACGTTTCTTCACTGAACTTGAGTCCACTATGAAAACAATATATGACAACAACAAAAAAGTTCGCTATATAACAGCAACAAAAAATAGCAAATGAAAACAATAAGGATTTGACAAATGATCCTGGAAAGGCATCCACAAGAGTTTCCATCAAATATGAAGCTAGCAAACAATAAATCTTTGCAAAATATACCGTGGGAATGCCCACTAAATTTGCTACAGAAAAGGAAAACCAAAATAAACGAACACATACCAGTTCAGGATGGGGAGGGAAAACAATAGTGGTTTATACATCAACAATAACAGGGGAACAGAAGATCAGGCATCTCCAAATGTTAGGTAAAAAATGATGCTGGAAAGTGGATTGTGTTGTTCTCAGTTGTTTGATGCCCCTGGATCTTATCAATTTGGCCCGCACAAGTGAAAGACATTCTGGCTGATAAGGCAACCAGCACAGTTAAAACTTAGTGAGGTTAGTGAGTAAAACTAGTGACTATCTAGCAAATCAGTAAATATCGCAAGTAATGTATTTCAGCAAATGTATCAATAACATATCATGCTTCTTTAACTTAAATTAAAAATGTAAATTAAAGTGAACAAATGAGCGGGGTTCACTTTATGCTCTAGTTACAGAATAAGTAGGGATAACTCCAGTACTGGAATTGTGTTGGTCATGTGGAGGTCCTTCTTCATGTTTCCAGGTGCACATCGGAAAGCATTTAACAGGCTGCATCATCTGGTCCGCTAACTGCACCGCCTGCTACCATGTGGATGGTCAGAAGGCGATGACGTCTGCCAAACAGCTACCAGCCCTACAGGACACTCACACTGTGTGGTAAGAAGGTCATGATAACCATCAAGAATTCCAGCCAACCTGCAATGGGTCAATGGAACTGGTGGATCAGTACAGGTGGATCAGGACTGGTGGATCAGGACAGGTGGATAAGTACAGGTGGATCGGGATAGGTGGATCAGGATAGGTGGATCAGTAAAGGTGGATCAGGACAGGTGGATCAGGACAGGTCGATCAGGACAGGTGGATCGGGACAGGTGGATCGGGATAGGTGGATCAGGACTGGTGAATCAGGATAGGTGGATAAGTACAGGTGGATCGGGATAGGTGGATCAGGACAGGTGGATCAGGACAGGTGGATCAGGACAGGTGGATCAGGACAGGTGGATCAGGACTGGTGAATCAGGACAGGTGGATCAGGACTGGTGAATCGGGACAGGTGGATCAGGACTGGTGAATCAGGACAGATGTATCAGTAACGAAAAGAGAGCCTGTGTGGAAGCTTCATCTGGCCATCAGACTTGCTAACTACAGTGTATCAGCCTCCCATTTTCTTGCCTCAACTCAGGGATCTAGTAGTCATTTGGTTTAGAAGACGAAAGAGACACATTCCTGGGGTTTGACACAAAATGGATCTCAGTAGATCACGCTGAGCCGTGCTCGATTACTGGTTGGCGGGCACTGCTCAATATGTTGGCTTTTTGTGTAGCGCAGCAATACCATCAAAACCTGCGCCTGTTCGGGGAACCTAATCTTTTGTGAAAGAAACACAAATGAAAGCCGAGTGCTGTCCCACATCAAATCCGTTACAGTGCTGAAGTACATGCAGGTAAATCAAGCCGTCTGAGTGTCTGTAAAGTATTCAGCAAAATGCTTTTAATTCTGAGTACACTGTTTATTCTGAGTACATTGTTTGAGACAGGGGATGTTTACCGGTGCCATGCAGATGACGTGACTATGTGGAGGTCAGGAGGGAGGGGTTGGGAGTAGGATCGGTTTAAGCCATTAATGAGCTCCTTTATTGGTCATTTCGTTGACACCCATTGTAGTCATCCAGAAGACGTGCCTCTAGTCAGGTAAATCTTAGTTTCCAGTTGATGTCATTACTCTGACCACTCCCTCTCATTTCAGGTGTGTGGGTGTGGCCGTGTGTGTGGGTGTGTAAACTAATATGTGCTCCCACTCACGTACACCGTCTCATTAACACTTCAATGTCACCCACTGTATATATACACACGATTCCCTGAAATTCTCGGCCTCTGAAAGACGACCGTAATGAGTCTTGCCGGAAAGAGAGAGATGGAAATGTGGGCAATGGCAGAGGTCAAATAAATAAGGGGTCCTGTATGACCACATCTGTAGAGGCGTAGACATCCACCTAAGGCCTCAGGGTCCTTTGGTATGTTGGAGGTTTTAGGCGGCCTAGCTACACCCACTCACATGGGCAGAGTTAGCCCAGCTTACTCTCATTACCAGCGCATTACCAGAGTGTGAGATTGTGCAGGTGCGTCTGTTTGTGAGAGAGGGCCCTCACTTGTTATTCAGTCTCTGTGCTCAGTAATGAACTATTACCATATGACTGAGTGGGTCACCACAGCAATGGAGCGTTTAAAAATTAACAATGTGTACAAAAACACAAAATCTACCTCAGTAAAGCCAACCACCAGCCCTAAGGACTGGCAGTGACATTGGAGGTTTACACAGAAGGACAAGGAAATATGAAGAGAGAGGAAGAAGAGATAAGGGGAGAAAAATAAGGATATGTGGGGAAAAGGGAACTCACTCTAGTGTATCAGGATATAAACTAAACCGGTCTAGCCAACATTGAGGAGCAGAACCAGAGGAAGGTGTGTAGCATCTCCTTCCAAAATATGAATGACGCTAACATCTGTGAAATAGTAATTTGTCCAATTTACCGGTGATGAAATATAATCACCAGGACCACTACTGCTATTATAATAAGCATCCCATTCTGTGCCAACAGATTCTCTTGGTTTACCCACACAATCTTTCCGCAAGAGAATAGGTATGGCATAAAAATGTAGTATTTGAATGTATATTGAACATATTTATCTATGTGGAACAAACACAGAATGCTTATTGACTGAAGGCATTGGTAAAGAATACAATATGCCATGGGTGCTTTATTTTTACTGTTCTCTAATTGTGCTGGTAAATGGTTTATAATAGCAATAAGGCATCTCTTACCATATTTATATTACCAATATACTACAGCTAAGTGCAGTATCCAGGCACTCTTATACAACTGACCATAAAAACATTAATAGACTATCGAGGATAATTCTGGGAAATATTAGACGTCCCTTATGGGGGATAAAGGATGCTTTCATAATGGAAACCTGACCCTCATACTTGTAAGTCCAAAACAATGTGTGTTTGTGTGTCTTACTGTGTGCAGCTCGGCCAGTGGTTCTGATTACGTTGTGGTTCTTTTGAATTGAATTGTAGAACGATTTAATTACATCAAAGTTCTGAGACAAAGAGAAATATTGCTCTCAGTTCCACAGGATTTAGGGAGAGTTAAGGGATATTGAGAGTCGTCTTTTTGTGTTGAGGGAGGCATGGAGGGGGTAGTGAGGGAGTTATAGGAAGGAGACATGGGAGCTAAATGGAGGGAGACAGAGGGAGATGGGAGAGAGAGGGAAACAGGAGGGAGACAAAGGGTGACGGGAGGGAGACAGAGGGTGACAGGAGGGAGAGAGAGGGTGAGGAGAGGGAGACAGATGGTGGCGGGAGGGAGACCGAGGGAGACAGGAGGGAGACAGAGGAAGACAGGAGGGAGACAGAGGGTGACGAGGGGGAGACAGAGGGAGACAGGAGGGAGACAGAGGGAGACAGGAGGGAGAGAGAGGGTGATGAGAGGGAGACAGATGGTGACGGGAGGGAGAGCGAGGGTGACAGGAGGGAGACAGAGGGAGACAGGAGGGAGACAGAGGGTGACAGGAGGGAGACAGAGGGAGAAGGGAGGGAGATGGGAGGTATACAGAGGGAAACAGGAGGGAGACAAAGGGTGACAGGAGGGAGACAGAGGGAGACAGGAGGGAGACAGAGGGAGACAGGAGGGAGACAGAGGGAGACAGGAGGGAGACAGAGGGTGATGAGGGGGAGACAGAGGGAGAAGGGAGGGAGAGCGAGGGTGAAGGGAGGGAGAGAGAGGGAGTCATCAACTTTGTCCTGGTTTTACTCACTGGTTTATCTTTTCGTAATACTCACAGTTCAGTATCCAAAATAATCCAGCTTTTCATAGCCATAACACAACACACTGGAATCAATGATCCATTACATTTACATGAATCCATTACACAACATCAGTGTTTATGGCAGATATTTTCATTAACTAATTGTACTATTACCTCCATGATAGCGGTGTGCTCTGCTATAAGCCAAAGGGTTAATTGAGTGTGTGTGTGTGTGTATGTTTGTGTATGTGTGTGTATGTGTGTCTTTCTCGTCATGGCAAATTTATATCCACCATAAAACCGACATGTCATGATCAGTTTAATGTGTCATGTTATGTCTCTGTGGAAGGACAGTGAGTAATGAAAAGGATGGACCAGTGAAAAATGAAAGCAGATCAAAGTTGACACCTCCCTTCCAAACGGAATTATGTCTTTCTATCTCTCCCTAACTCAAAGCATCACTCAGTCTAACTAATTTCACAGTTCCCAAATCCAACTGGATACAACCACACCAGAGAAAATGATTTGGCAGAGCAGCATGTTGGACAGCGTGATCTGTGACATTTCCCTCAGAGAGCCTAAGCAAACTTACTTACATTCCCCTGACAAACATTAATCTATATCACGGGGTATGGTGGTCATCACTTTGTTATCATCTACAATGACGTCCAATGAGCTGTGTTAGCTGTGTTAGCGGAATCAACGAAATGGGCCAGCATACAGTGCTAACAGCCTGCAGGTAATTCCTGGTGGAGAACTGAAGATATATACTTTACAATTAGCTTTGTATAACTGTATTGTGCATTAGAGGGCTGTGTTGGTCTAGCGCCAACCCTAACTGTCCACTGGTATGTGGTAGTTGTACTGCATCAAGGCAGTGGTCTTATCAGTGGCTAGGTTAATTATCCATGGCGAATTTCTGGTTGTAAAGTGGACACAGAGATGCAGTGTCCAGGATCAGGCCTCGATGGGAGATTAGAAGACTATGGGGTCAGGGTGGCAGCGGACCAATGCAGGTTGAGATTAAGACATTCCTATTCCTGACCACTTAAATCATTTACATGTGATTACCTCTGCTTGACTGAGCACAGCCAGGGTTAAACGTGCGCTTATGTCGAGGTGTAGGGTCAAGTTATGTGGGCAAGTGGGTGTTTGCTTTGTGTCCCATTGGAGGCATTGTCCAAGATACGTTATGAGGACAGAGTGTCTGTTTCCCTCAGCCCTGCAAAGATGTCCCTTACAGCACAACATCTAACGCACAATAACAATCTTCCTGAGCCTCACAGACATACCCAGCACACCTGTATCGTAAAGGTTTTTCAGCACAGCCCACCCACAGAAGGATCTGAAGCATATCAACAGGTGCCATTTTACTAGGCCCCAAAGTTTGTCTTTAGGTTGAACAAATCGTATTAGCAGTGACCCACGTTCCATTATGTTTCATGTTGATCACGCTGTATATATCGCCTATACATTAGGATAATAGACTGTAACACCAAAGGATTAGCATTATCTGCTTAGTCTGCCATATTTATGGGGTTAGTGTTCATGGATGGATAGCTATAGCCAAATCCCTTCAGGAAACCTTGCAATCCATCAGACCTACCAGGCCTGTGGGTAAAGTTCTGTCAGGGAGCCCACTGAGTCAGGAGGCCCATCACACAAAGGGTCTCGCTGCGTCACAGAGCTCACGCTTCGGATGTGAGAAGAGAAAGCAAATCAAGAGCATCAAGTTCATCCAACTGGAGCCACATTTTCATGTTCATCAACTATTCTCAGTTCTGTATCGAAAGTATGTATGTGTTCCCATATGTTCCCACGAGCTATGCATTTCCACTGACTTGTTGGGGATTAAAAGAACAATGGCCATTGTAGGCTACACATAAAATGTTGTTATTCACTTGCATTTTTTGTTAGCAAATATAATTCTAAATGTCACTGCATTTTTTATTTGTATTTCTCACAAATAACTTTAACAATCAAATGTGACATCTTTGGTCTTGGCACAGGGGCACAAGCCAATTGCTCAAATATAAAGTGTATAAAGGCAACCCACTTTTTGAGATATCAATTGCTACTAATGGCAGATATCATCATAAACCATCATTATTTGCTGGAAAGCTCAAGTTAATCAGTATGCACTTTGACCTCCCTAAGATGTACATCATAAGTTCTTACACATCTAGTCTAATAAACTGTGCTCTTCCTTTACATAGTGTGGGAGGACCACAGAAATCCTCATGTGACTCCAAGTCAACTCCAGCTTGTGGTTAGAATATTAATATCTGCGTTTCCAGCACTGTTCCTAACATTTTACAGACACAAAAAGGGCCTACTGTAAATTGTGGAGAACAAAATTGTCTGTCTGTATTTGTAAACGTTTCCAACTTATCCTGTTTTAATTAGCCTGCTTGCTTATTTCTGCACATGTCAGTTCATTCATCTGCATGAACGGTTGGATGGAAACTTATGAATGATGACTGGAGGCCACTTTAAGGTCTCTGGTCAGCTTATGACTTGAATGACTCATTTTTGTGTGCCTGAAATTGACTGGAACTTCTGCCTGCTGTCTGTAGCGCTCCGGTTTGTTTGACCAGCTTGAGCCCAAGGTCAGAGATAATACCCACCCACAGACACAGTCTAGACTGCACTGAATTAAATATTTATAATATTCGGAGAAGATGAAATATTTAATCGCATAAACTCCAGTTACTTGTCTTAAGTGTCTGGGGCATTTACGTATACATAGCACAATGGTTTTAGAAACAAAGACAACGATGAATCTAAGGGCGTAATGGAAAACAGCATTTAGTTGCTTATGTGTGAATGCAGAAGCATGCCTGGAGATAACATCAATATGTGCTTGTATATGTCTGTTGCTTGTTGGTGTCTGACAACATGAAGACCAAAGTGTCGTTGCATGACAAGCTGGCCATCAATTAGCAGAGAAATTGATTGGAGACATGGCCAAGATATTAGTCTTATCAAAAATGTATTTGGTACATTAAAAGAGACATGTCTTCTACATGTGGAAGCTAGGTGAATTGCAGCAAAAGTTTTTGTATTTAACCCAACACTACCATTTCCCCAGCTTCACCCTTTGCTTGGTTTTGAACAATATTTCATATCAATTTTGATGACACATTTTCCTATTCTGTTCAGTGCTTGTTTTCTCACCAGAACAGGAATAGGAACCATGTAGAATTTTGGAATTTAGGAAATTTCAGATGGATCTTGCTTGCCCCAGACTGCCGTTGTTCATCGATTTGCTTGAGGAGTGGATGATCATGACTCTTAGTGATGCCATTGGAAATGAGGGAGGATGTAGGTTTTCCATTTAACATCAGTAGCTTCTGTTGTTGAAAATAAAATACTTTTTTTGCCACAGCAACTCCAGTTTTCCAGAGTCAGTAGGTGAAAAGGAATTGACTTGCCAAGTCATTTTCTAAATTTAAATCCATCTAAATATTTGCTGAAAATGACAACACAGGCAAAACTACCACAACACAAACAAAATCTGAAGATTGGTATAGTTCAGAGTGTTACCAGAGAAGTTACCTGACGCCAAGTGTGACAATGAGTTGCAGTTTTTGCATGTAAAGAATATGTGGCCAATTTGAAAATTATATTTATCTGTCCCACTACTTTTGGTGCCCTGAATTTGAGCTCTAGTTAACATGTATTGTCCTTGGTAAATGGCAAAAGCAATTTCTACTTAAATAACCTCAAGAAAACTAAGAATACTTCATAATTATTTGTTGATTCAAATCTTGTCTCCTTCAGGACATGTTTTACTGTTCCAATAATTACCACCTGTATACCTTGCCTTTTTGGATTTCTTTGATGATGAGCTGTGTTGTGGATTTGTTGTCTTGTGTGGTTTGTTTGTCTGTTCTTGTCAAACTACACTTGATTTTAGCTGCAGTGAAGGCTTCCATGGGCCAGATGGAGAGAAGTGAGTTCATGGAGGCCATGTCTTTGATAAAAAAAAAGACAAGGATACCACCCCTTTTCATCTGGATGAGGTTTTGTAGATTCATGAGGGGTTCGGAGCATATAATTTCTTTGTGTATGTCATTGTTTCAGGGGCCCTTATTGAGGTGGTTTACGTTTCTGTTTGCAGGGCTCCTTCGGTGGCATAGAGATCTTTGTTGGTGGTTTGATGTGGTCTTTGGTTCTGGGTGTTGGTGAGTTGATAGCTGTTACGTTACCTACCAAAGTAAATAGCAATGGAATCAATGACAACCAAACGAAAACAGTAGGGGATGAAAAATGGGTACTGTAACTTGGGGTGTCCCCGGAAAACACCAAACTACAGAAAAACAATTCTAAGACCATCCACTAAAATAAAATGTGCAGATAAATCAGAAGTGTCATATTGGCATGAATCTCTCTGAAACACTGTGTTTTCAGTTAAAATCTCTGGGTCTGCGTAGGTGAAAACACACTGGCTAACAGGTTTTCCAGCATAGGTGAAATCTAGTCTAACTAGTACCTCTATTAAGGACTTCAGTTGTGAATGACTAGATATATAACAAAAAGGAATGTTAGGTAACAATTTTTGGAAATCTGCAAGATAATGCTACATTACTATGCAGTTTAAAAACTCAAAAATGCTATTTGTCAAAAAGCTAAAGCAATCAAAAAGGACATTCATTGTAAAGCATATGAAAATAGATTCCCAATGACCCATAGAATCCGTGACTGGAGTCGGTTGTAGTGATGAAATGCATGAACTTGGTTTTTAAAATGAGTAAAGCTTTTCTAAAAGGAACTCACATCCACCGACCACAAGTGGTATCCGCCTTCCTAACCGTTCTCTGCTTCCTCTATTGCTTCAGTTCTTCCTCAGCTTCAAAACATAGCGCTATTTCTCTGTCTGTCTCATTAAAAGACAACTCTCCGTAAAGCTAAGTTAGGTGAACGTGGTAGCCATATTTGGACATGCTAAAGTCAGTGAACACTATCAAGAGGTGAAAGAGCCTACGTTTTTCTTAGAGATGACAAACCATCTGAAGTGCATTCCAAGATACGCAACTACAACACTGAATATGAATGGTCATCCACCGAAATTGAATCCTTTACCGAACTGACACATCCAAGCAGAACAAAATTATTCTGTATAATTTACAACTAGTTTGAACAACCATATTGACACTTTGTACACTTTGACAATGGTTCAGAAGCTGGATTAGCATTGCAGTATTGTCACAGGTCATAGATAGAGAAGTGTTACCAGTTGCACTGAATGAATACAGTCACTGACAAGATAAGCACTGGCATGTGAATGAACAAATTTGAGCAGTTAAGAAGTTCCTTTGCTGAAATATATAGTGGCCACAAATATTTATCACAAACTAAAAAAACAAAACACGAAAATACTTTGCATCTGAGAAACCACCATTCAACAACCAACATCATAGTCTGAAGGACTTAGAGAGAAGATCTTAGCGGACTTTGTCTATGAACGCCAATCAGCTCTCGCTTATCAGAGCTACCCAATACATGAAAGACGTTGTTTCATATATTTTCGGCCATTTTCTGCTTTAGTGATAAAGGCAGTGAGGAACAGAGAGCAGAGCGTTTTTGCTGAAAGAGGCCGGATTCAAAACAACAATGCAGCAGGAAACTGCATGTGTCCCGGTGGCGGAGACCACTCAGGTAAATCTAGCTACAGTGAACACGAAAGACGTTGAAGTATCGAGGTAAATAAATACTTTGAATTCAACCAACACCCCCACTCCTCTGGTAAAAGCGGGTGATATAGAAATGTTTGGCAGGGAGTATAACTGTCATTAATTTACAGTGTCCAAAGTCTGTATCCTTCCAGTGGCACGGATGATGATTGATTGAAAGCCATGTTGTTTAAGACCATGTATGATATTCAAAGTCCTTTTTACAGTTTGAATTGCACTGGTTACCGTTTGTAATAGCAATAAGTCATCCATAACTCAAACTACCCAGTTGATATTAGTAAATATGTAGACATCAATATCAAATGTAACAAATTGCCAATATCTGAGACACGGTTCTTAGACACCCACATTGGGATGTCATTACTGCTGTGCAACAGTATCTGATACGTAACCAAACTAAAGCGATAGCACAGCCTTCTATCCTGGTATCACAAGCACTGCGTGGACCAGTTTGACTCGAGACAAAACAAGGCCGGCATAACCCAGACACAGTTAAACGACAGTCCCCTAAACAGTAAGTCAAGGGCTGTGAATGAATTGACGAATCAGAGAACATGTTGGGTTTAGTGCAGGTTTTCATATCCCTTTCTAAGTCCACCGTATGAGTTGTTTTAATCCAGCTGGACAGGGGGCCCGAGAGGGGGTTACAGGTGTGCGTAATTCAAGGAATTTCCTTTCTTTCATTGTTCCCTATCCTTCCGTCCTCCTCTCTCCCACTCTGCAATGTTTTCCTCTCGTCGCTCCTCACCGAGTACCATTTTAGCCCCACCACCCCCATCTCTCCGTTGTATTTGTATCTTATTTTAGCAATGTGTGTCTCTGTAAGCTAAGAGGTTTTGGCTGCCACTGGGCCCCCCCCCCACCCCCAGCCTGGTATGCGTAATACTGTCAAGTTCTTACACGGTGGGTCACAACAACACGGCGTGTTATTGAAACGACCATTACTCCGCGACACATACGCCCCCAACTGGTTAGTCTGTGCAAAAGACCTGAACATTTGTTGTAGTGCATAGTGATAATGGATTGCTCATATGCAGTTTGGAAGACCATAAAGAATGCTACCAAACTGATTAGCTTTCCTCCATGTGTGGAAGCTGTGCCATGTGGATGTGACGATTGAGCAGAAATATTAAGACATCGAGATGTCGTACTGAAACAGGTGTTGTATGGGTGATTCCATATTCATGGAATGCTTTGCCTCTTACTTTTGGTGACTTTCTGTACTGCTTCTTTTGTGGCCCGGTTAAACGGTCAGAGAGAGAGAGAAATTGCCAACCAACTTCCTAGGCAACAACATTAGCTTGCACCTTTTCAATTGTAAAATTAGACGCATAGCCAGGAGCGTGTGGAAAGCTAAAAAAGACCCACACACTCCAACATATGACAGTTTATAGCCCTGGCGTCTGGCTGTGTTTGCCAAAGAATATCACAGAGTTCTCAGAGGAACACGGTGCAGCGGAAACCCGCGGCAGGAACAGTGAGCGAATGAAGGCCAAGGTGAGTGTTAAGGATAGACAGAGAAGATATCATATGCCTACCCTGGTACACCGACACATCAACGTTTCAGCGGCATTGGAAATATTGTGGCACTTAATGAAAGGTAAACCTTCTGCACAGTCCATCAGGAAAAAATGGCCGTGGATATCTACTCAACTAGCAAAAAAGATTGGCTTTTAAATGTCCTCTGTCTTCATCTCACGTGATCTTTCTGTTTGCTCTTGGCTGTCTCACTCTATCTTTGTTCCCTTCCTTTCTCTACCCTGCCTTTCTCCATCACGCCCTCAGTTTTAACATTCATCATTCCATACATAATTTCACTGTCTAGTCTTACTGAAATACATCTCTTTCTCCATCTTACTCTCTCATTTGTTTCTGTGTCTCGCAGTCTCTCTCTCTCTCGCTCTCTCTGTCTCTCTCTATTTCTGTCTTTTTGGCCCTCTCCCTACTCTCCCAATTCTCTATGTCCCTTTGTTTCTGTCTCTTCCAGTCTCTTTCTCAATAGCTTGGCCCTCTGTGTAAATGCAAATGTCACTGTAAATGCACCCAAAAAATGTTTTTTTGTATTACACCATTCTGCCTAGTTGGCAGGGAAAGTGACCGTTTACAAATGAGGGCAGAGAGGAAAGGGAAGCCAAATATAACTTAAAGTTGGCAGCAAAGAGCAAGAGAGGATAGGGAAAACAGGTTCTTAGAAAGTGGCTATGCTCTGCTAGCGTGTTACTTCTGTAAATGTCCTCACCCATCTGTTCTTTATCATTCTCACATTGTTCTCTTCTATTTGAATGTTTGTTCTCCTGTTTCCTTGTATTCAATTTGACTTTACTGAATGAGGAATCTGAAATACATTACGTGGCTCTACGAGATATACATGCTAAAGGTCACACTGGCTGAAATGTATAGGCTAGCCAATGGATGTATCATATGACTACACAAACACATACAGTAAATTAAGTAATATACTCCAGTAATTAAGGCTAATGTGATTGTGGCCTGTTGTACAGTGGCAGGGCATTATTGCTAATTAATATAAGTGGATGATGATTCCACTGTGGCCCTGTAAAACAGTGGCCACGAAAATGACATGACAATGCTTTCGCAAAACAACATCACCTTCACCATCCTTGTGAACCATTCTCATTCTTAATCCATATTATATAAACATTTATTTTTGACTTCATGTCATTTTTGTTAAACTGATCATGAATAATTTTTTTCTGTCGTTTTTAAATATTCACAAGTTTTTAAATATAAAAAATATTCATAAACAGTACTATATTGTATACATTTTTCGGTTGAACAATTTTAAGATGTTTTATAATGATGGTGCTAAAACTGTTTAAATTCATATTATACTTATACCAAATGATGTATTTCGTATTGGTTAAAGAGTTTGGAAGTAGTTCACTCCACCATTGGCACACAAAGCATTCACTCGTTCTTATTCTTTTGTATGATTTCATCGAAAGTGATGACTATAGCTTATAAGACAACCCATTATTACCCAAAGACTGGCTGTGTTGTAAGTATCCATTACAGCATCACCTGATGCTCCACAAAGAGCTTCAAAAGTCACACACACAGAGACATTACAGGCATATGAGATTATACACACACACACACACACACACACACACACACACACAGTTCCTTAAAATAGTTACAAGATCAAATCTCATTACAATGACATGCCATGCTATTCAGGTTGTGATGAGTGATGCTGACCCATGCTATATTTCTTATATGTCGGTCATGCTATACTATACGGGTATCTGCTATATGGGCCCTTTTGTCGTTCTGTTGCTTTCACTCTCCCCTGTCTATATTAAAGTGACCTAATTTACCCTATGGGCATCAAGGCCAAAACAGAAAAGCAGGAACATGCTCTGATCAGCTTTCAGGGAACAGTTCAACTCAATCAATACTGACTGCAGATGATGGTGCCAAAGTTGTACTGATGAGACACCGAACGTTCAATCAAACATACACAGAACATGGCTATCATATTCTCAGAACATGCAACATAAGCCTTCAGGTAAGTGCCTCTTTAAAAGTCCACAGAAATATATTGGTTCATGTATCCAAAGTTTAAATCAGATGGTATAGTTTACTGTTATCTATGCTAAACTTGTTGCAGTTACAAACAAACCCAGTGAAAGTATAATATTATCTGCCTGCCCTACAAGAACATATTCAATTGGGAACCATATGGAGTTATATATGTAGAGCATCACAGAATCGTAACTTTATCTTTATACGTCAAACTTTAATTATTCCATGCCAGAGATACAAAATATCTCTAGCACTGTCCTCGGAATGATCTTTTTGTTCACAGAATGCAGTTGACTCCTTTTTTCACGTAATGTAGAATTTCTAGGTAAGAATTACACTATATTTGTCCCAAATACTAGGGTTGGATGTGCCTTACACTCCGGTTGTGTTACACATCCCTATCATTGTCAACACAAAAAGAAAGGTGTAGCTAGCTGATTCAACGGCTGCTGAAAAAAATATTTCTCTTAAGATAGAAACGTTCACACACTCTAACTTGTTTCCAATTGTTTTTAACATTTGTTGATATCATATATTTATAAATCTTAGCTGCTTGTGTTCACAGTGCAAATCAAAGGATGTGGTCTAACACAGTAGAAAACAAGATGTTTGCTGTAGAGTACTTGATCTTTTAAATATGTATACATTGTGTGTGTGTGTGCGTGTGAGAGAGAGTGAGAAATTAGATGTGTGTGTGTGTGTGTGTCCCGTATGCAAATGTAAATATGTTGTATCTAATGGTGACTCGGGTGGGAGGTGTGGGATGGCATGTTTGAGCTGGTGGGATATTTCTAGGGTCCAATCATTCATTATTTCATTTTGCATTCTGTATTTATATACAGGTGTATACAGTATGTATGTAGGCATGTATGTGCAGTACATTAAGTGGATATAAAAAGTCTACACACCTCTGTTAAAATGTCAAGTTTATGTGATGTAAAAGAATGAGATAAAGATTAATCATGTCAGAGCCTTTTTCACTTTTAATGTGATCTATAATGTGAACAATTCAATTGAAAAACTAAAATCTTCAAGGAGGAAAAATGTATAATTAAAACCTTACAATGACCTCTTATAACTGGGGATGTGGCTGTGTTCAGAATTAACCAATCATTTCAAACTTGTGTTAAAAAAAGTCATTACACACTTGCCATCATTTAAAGTGACTCTGATTAATCACAAATAAAGTTCAGCTGTTCTAGTAGGATTTGCCTGACATTTCTTAGTTGCGTCTCAGAGCAAAAGCCATTCCGCAGAGAGCTTTCAAACCATCAGAGGGTTCTCATGGTTGAAAGATATCAGTCTGGAGAAGCGTACAAAAGAACTTCCAAAGCATTAGATATACCATGAAACACAGTGAAGACAGTCATCAAGTGGAGAAAATATGACACAACAAGAGACATTACCAAGAATTGGATGTCCCTCCAAAATTGATGAAAAGACGAGAAGAAAGCTGGCCAGGGGGGCTTCCAAAAAGCCTACAGCAACATTAAAGGAGCTGCAGGAATTTTTGACAAGTACTGGCTGTGTGCTACATGTGATAACAATCTCCTGTATACTTCATATGAATGGGCTATGGGCTAGGGTGGCAAAACACAAGTATCCCAAAAGCACGATGGAAAATGTTGTATGGCCTGATGAAAAACTTTTTGGCCATAATTCCAATTGCTATGTTTGGCGCAAAAACAACAGTGCACATCACCCAAAGGTGGCAGCATCATGCTTTGGGGCTGTTTTTCTTCAGCTGGAACCAGAGTCTTAGCTAGGGTGAAGGGAATTATGAATAGTTCCAAATTCCAGGCAATTTTGGCACAAAACCTTCAGGCGTCCGTTAGAAAGCTGAAGATGAAGAGGAAGTTCACCTTTCAGCACAACAATGACCCAAAACACACATCCAAATTCACAAAAGCATGGCTTCACTAGAAGAAGATTAACGTTTTTGAATTGCCCAGCCAGAGCCCAGATCTGAATCCAGTCAAACATCAGTGAGGTGATCTGAAGAGGGCTGTGCATAGGAAATGTCCTCGCAATTTAATAGATTTGGAGTGCTTTTGCAAAGAATAGTGGCCAAATATTGTAATGTCAAGATGTGCCATGCTAATAGACTCCTACCTAAAAAGACTGAGTGCTGTAATAAAATCAAAAGTTCTTCAACAAAGTATTAGTTTGAGTGCACACTTATGCAACATAGTTATTTTTAATTTTTTTATCAACAATTAAAGGTGGAAAAAGTTCTGACTTTTTAGATCCAAAGTATGTATATTCATTTCTCTCCTTGATCTAGAGTATTATTTATAGTTGAATGTAAAGAGACTGCATACTTTAGCTTAAAGAGGTTATTTGTCCAGAGTATGCTACTGTACCACAATGTAATTATTGTTTGTGCAATGACTGAGTATAAGACAGCATACAATAGCAACCCAGCTTTTTTGTATTTTTTGTGATGTTATTGTTTCTCATTTTCAGGTTTAAACTGAAATAAAAAAATGAATGTAACGATGCAAAATGTAGCCTGTTAGGCATTTCTAAACTCCAAAATAAAATTACATGCTGGCTATCTGTGCTTTTTCACGTTTCCTGCTCTGTGCTTTTCCACGTTTCCATTATTTATTTGAGTTTGTTTTCCTGTTTTTATGTTTTGTCTTGAGTTACCTGATTTGGAAAGATGTTCCATGTGGTCATTGATCTATTCAGTGCGTTCACCTCCCCGCTTCTATCCTGGAATTAGGGACTGTGAAGAGACCTTGCATGACTTGTGCAATACTGTTGTGTACCAACTGCCTGAAAACACATCTCAGGCCCCTAAACACATTTACACCCCTTACAATGATCTACAGCCATGCAGTCAATCACTTCTCCACTCTGAGCCAGGAGAGACTGGCATTCCTATCATTGACATTTGTGCCCTGCATACCTTTAAATGTTATATGTGAGGCTCTGTTATGGACCAACTAAAATCTTCAGAGATGCTTGGGGGGTTAGAATTTCAACCTAGTGATCATGTCAATATTTGGCCACAAAATTGGAGCTGTTATAAAATAAGTTATGATCACCATTTTATCCTTAGTGACCCTTTAATGCAGTGAAGTGAACAATAGCACCTCTTGTGGCCCCATGGGTGGGAATTTTATGTATTTTTATCATTTATAAAAAGTTTTACATTCATTTAGAGAAAAACACGATCTAAAACAACTTGCTCAAACAGGCCAGTTTCAGACAGACAGATCACCAGATCTTTGTCATCCTTTTTCCCCTCTGACACAGGGTCATACAGGATCACACACCACCAGCTGCCCAATTTGTTTACTTGGGGATGCATAGGACTGTGTCTTTTAAATTAAAGTAATAAATAAATATGGAAATGTGCTACAATTAGTTAAATATTTTTAGCCTAGTCAATGTAATCTATAGCACCTCTTTTTGTAGAAAATGTTATGATCAGTTTAATTGAAAGCTGAATCGAAGTTTAATACCCCAACAGAAATAATACATTTCTTTCAGCCAAACAGCTTTCAGCCTGTTGGGGGTTCTTTCTATGCAGGCATGTTGAAATTCTATAAAGTTTCAAATAAAATTTCATGGAAATGTTAAAAGAACATTCTGTTTTCTGAGGGTATTCCCTCAATGTCTAACAGGCGCAAGCACAGGTCAAGATTTCACAACTTGTGATAAGCCTGATCCTAGAGCAGCTCTTAGCTGGAGAAAAATTTTAGAAGTAAAATCCTGTTATAATACCCGATAACAATAAAGACAATGTCTCATTAGGTCTTTAACTAACAGTGTCATATAAATATTACTGTGATGTGCAAAGACCATTTTCATGATAAACAAAACATGGTTAACCTCTGAATTTAAGATTTCATCGGAACGTGACAATTTTTTTGAGGGTTTGGTGTATATTCTATCAACGTCCCACCAAACATTAACAAAAGCTAGAGACAATGTTTTCAAAACTCATAGTTAGATACTACTGTTCTGGAATAGTTAGGGATGTTATTTGATCCTAAAGTCTGGGTCAAGCTATGTCATATCGCCCCCTGCTGGTTAAAGGCTCTGTAACCATTAAAGACAGGTTAAGGACACCTGTGACATAACACTGATTGGATATGCAATTTTAATATGGTCGTCTTGGCAATCAACAACAAGAAACGCAATTGTCCTTCTTATCACAGTAGATATTTTAAAAGGTGCCTCAAAATAGGGAAGAAAATTCACTTGATGTGCCACCTGCAAGCTAATGGTAATTAATTTGATTCATATTCAAAACACTATGATAATTAGCTGAGCATGAATCAAAGACTTGTTCCATGACTCTCCTGTTGCATCCTAGCCGCCGCAGCTGTCGCAGACCATTATATTTGGGCTTGTCTACATGCCTTTCCTCATGAGCTGCCAAGCTACAATGGCTGCCAACCTAAAATGGGTTGTAGACCCCAAGCTATGGAAGTTACACATTTCACTCATGGTCACTTGTTGTCATATGACTCTTCGCATATCCTTATCCATGATATCGGCTGTCTTATTTGTGGCTGACCCTCTGTAACAGAGCAAGGAAAACATTTAATTTTTTAAAAATGTTTCTTTTGACGCTAAGTGTTGACTCTGTTTGTTACCTGATGCCCTGGCATAACCATTACTCTCAAACTTGCTTTCAGGCTGACAATACATGGCTACAGATTGTCTCTGTGCAGATGGGCTCCATGGCACATGTGCTAATGTCAAGGTAGGCTTTATTATACAGGTGAGTTTCACTGTCCAGAATGGAACACAGGACATTTCGCTCCCAGTGGCAGAAATTCCCCGGCATGCAGTCACCTCAGAAGGTCTGTTCTGATTGTGCCATTATAACAGGTGTCTCTGCCCCCTGAACAGCGCCTTTAGGCCATTTTATCAAGGAACAAATAGTGGGAGTCAAGAAAATATTGCCTCCCTCCCTATTTGTCTCTCACAGAAATCAACAAATCAGCTTAATCTCAGCAGTATTTCTGAGTAATATGAAGTAGACAGGTGTTCGTACAACTGATTTCTACATAAGCAAGCATGTAAGACGAAAGTGTGGCTTCTTCAAGGGGTTAATGTTTAGAGGCATTACGCCCACATTGATCCACAGCATCAACCCAGGAGACTGAAGGTCAGCCCACACGCAGTTTGATCTTTTGCTTCTGGAACTTCCAGGGAGGAGGGGTTGGCTCAAAGACAGGACACAGATCTTCCAGCCAGTCGCAGTGACCTACCTGGAGCAAAGTCAACAGGGTTATGTAACAAGATTTGCTCACCTTGGTACCGAATTAGTGACAGAAGTGGTTAGTCGTAGAAAGTGAAAAAGTGAATACTTTTTTTGGGAGGGGTTTCAAACGTGTTTTATTACTGACCACATACTGAATAAATATTTACATATATATACAGAATTAATGGATGCTTTCTTTTAAAAGCACCTATCAAATAACAACTTTTATATAGTTTTCCGTCTTTTGAGCAAAGGAGACAAAAGTATGTATTAGTTAGAGATCCCCTATGGTGTAGAACTCCAACCATCCCCAGCAATCAAAAGCATTATTCAGGAAGATTGGTGACAGAGGGGTTCCTTGCTATCAGAAGCAGTAACTCTATTGGTCGACGACCACTGTGCACCCTAATTTGCTTCGAATTACAGAGGACTAAATGATAAGTGACTGTGATGATTTTCACGGTTTCATAAATGTGAAGCTGGCTATTGTCCAGGCTTGGGTCAGAAAGACTCCCTGACATCAGACTGGTGAATGTGTCACCGGGAATGGTCTTTGTCCACTAATAACCTTGTCTATATTTACCCACTGGACCTGACCAGACAGCCAGATCATAGGACTCTGTCCTTCACAATGGATTGAGCACTTTGTCATAATATATCTGCAGCTGAATTACCCAGCCAATCACACACACGAAGAAACACACACACAGGCTAAACATCCCATGTTTTTCGGTTGACCGAGAGCTAAATCTGCAAGCACTGTAAGAACTTGGCCAAATGTTATCAGCTGTCTTATCTGTGGCTGACAGTGTCTCTAACAGAACGAGGATAACATTTCTGTTTTGAAGTGTCTTTTTTGACACAGATTTGGCTCTGTTTGTTACTTGATGCCCTGAGATGGCCAAGACCAGTCTAGTAGTTGCTGTAGATTTTAATATGGTATGCATTACTGATGCATTACTTAGAGAATTTCTAGCTGGCATGTACTCTAAACACTTAATAGCTTTTAATTCAGCAGATTTTAGATGCAGTATTACATTAGCCTGAGGAATGCACCAAATGGGCTGGATAACATTTGCTAGCCTGTGTTAAGTTATTAGCCCCTTAAAATTTTGACAGTCATGGCTACTTGTCCAAGTGACAGAGGTGCAATCTCTGAATAGCTGACAAGCTTTCAGTTAGCACACTCCAGACAGGACTGCATCAGAAACATCTTCTGAAATGTGTATGTATTGTAAAAGTAAATCCACCAGCCATCCTGTGAGAATCTAAGCAGCAGCGCACAGGACACATGTGGGGAGGATGTCGTTTGGTTACATTTTGTTGTTCACGTTTACCAATTGAGCCAATGGTGATTGAGCCATTGATTTCTGGAAGTGTTCTTACAGGCTGCGGAAGGCCAGGTCTGAGGCAGGTGTCCGAAGTGTCTGGGATTTAGATTACTATTGGACTGAACTTGAAAAGGGCCACGGTCCTTAAATTATGTGAGCATGAGGGATTACTTGTTTTACAATGCTGGTGCCTGGAGACTGCAGATTGAAACCAGTCAGAGAGCTTAACTGCCCTCACAAATATACAATCTTTGCAACAGGAATTTACATATTCGAGACAACTTCTGACTGTAGGAAGCCGGGAGCTGTGGAGAGGGAGACTGAGTGAGGGAAGAGCGATAGAGAAAGAGAAAAATTAAAAGGGAAAGAGTGGGAGGAGAAAAAGACAGGAGGGAGAGACAGAAAGAGGGAGGGGGTGACATCTTGTAAAGAAAGGAAGATGTATGGAAAGAGAGGCAAAGACAAAAAGAAAGGAGGGGTGTTGAGGAATGGGGAGAGAGAGAAAGAATGAGGGAGACAGAAGGAATTTAAGGGACTGAGAAAAAGCAGAGTTTGTGTATTATGCCCTCTCTGAGTGTGTGTGTATGTAGGCTATTCCTGTGTGTATGTGTGTGTGTGTGTGTGTGTGTGTGTGTGCGTGCATGTGTGCGTGCATGTGTGCGCATGCGTCTGTATCGGCATCTGACTGGCTTTGACTTTGACCCACACACTCAGCTGACGGCCCACACAGGCAGCTGACAACCTGGCATATCGCCTTAGCGCCACGGCAACGTGCAGCTCGTCTCGTACAGGGCCCTGGCAACACAGCGTCATGGAAATGGCTGCGGCTGTTCCACTGAGTCAACAGCAGCCACAGACGAACAAACTGGAAACTCATTCATAAAAATTCCACAGCAAAGGAATATGCCCATTAGCTTTGGCTACAAGACATCTATATAAGGCCATATAGGCCTACACATAGTCACACCCAGACACACAAATCACATAAGGAAGAAAGATCAGACGATATCACAGCTCTTACAGCTACATCTGACAAAAGCTGTTTAAGATTCGACATTCCTTTAAAATGTTACAATCTGACCCATTTCCTTGATATCTGTAGGTCTGTCAGCCTCTTTCTTTCTTTATTTCTTTCTCCTTTTTACAAACACACCCAATCAGATATAATAAGAAACACATTGGTTATGGAGCTGATATAACAATAAGCTCATTATATCCAGCAGCACATTGACTCCTGCTGCACACAATCAACTCTAATCACTGGACAGTGGGCAGATCCTGTCCTACTAATATATACACTTATTACATTATATGACGTAATAAGATCATACAACTCTGTGCCCCTTCTTCCATCTCTCCCTCTGGGCCAATGGAACAACTATGCCACAGAGCAGCAGAGCAGTAGGGAGGGTCGATGATATCACCAGAGAGCAGCTGAACACCTCATATGGTTCTCTGTGTGCGTGCGTGCGTGCGTGCGTGCGCGTCTGAGTCCTAATGAAATGTGAGACCTCTCGTGCAGGAGGATACCAATGTGTCACATGGACACGAACACATACACACACATCTCTACCATATGTTAACACGGTTATAGCACTAACAACATTTATTCGAATGTAAATATTTGTTCAAGTGAACAGCGTGAATGTCTTCTTTTGAGGATTGTTCAGTGTGTGTGTGTGTGTGTGTGTGTATGTGGCTGTGGGGGGGGTGGGGGGGGCTGAAACAGCAAGATGTGTGTGTTTGAAAGCAAGAAATCCCCTCCCCTTCACCCCACCACCCCACAAGCCCCTAAGACCGCAGCCACGCGCCAGGTGGTCAAGCTTTCACATCAGGTGACTAAGGCAAGAGGCGGACAGTGTGACTCGAGGGGGGGGGCAGATTTGGCAGTGGGGTGGGCACAGAGGGGCGAAAGTGGCAACTGCAGCACTGCAGCTGTGGGCCTACGTGAGCATCGGCAGGAACACACTCGCCCCCCCCCTCCTTCACGCGTTGCCTTGCTCTCACATCTCTCTTTCTCATTCTCTCATCTCTCGCCCCCTCCCTCCCCCACTGGCTTCTTCTCATACGCACTCTTTCACTCTCTTTCTCCGTCGCTCCCTCACTCTCGGGCTCTTCTGTTCTCGTTCCCACATGGCGGAGACCTTGACAATGAGAAATGTGTCGCATTCATCCAGACGACGGAAATCTGAGACGAGTGAAACGAGAAGACGGGGCGGCAAAGATCTCCTTCCACCGCGCACACTCACGACGTGGCCTCAGACGACCTGCACCATTGTGTGTCCTTGTTCATTAAGCACGTACCAAATTGTTATTTGCACGAACCAATGCACCTTATTCTTAATCGGCCCAGTATAATCTGCAACCTACTCAGACAAAATAAGCCATATAATGTATAACAACACATACTGTGTATTGTACGTACCCAAGGTCCTAACGCAAAAATAGGGGGCCTCCATCTCTCGTTGGAGTTAATAGTAATCAAGTCCACTTATCTGTGTATATACACGTGTGCGCGCATGCAGATATCAGAAAACCACCTTCCTTCCCCTGGCCCGATAAATTAGTCCCTGAGTTTACTTGTATCACACCACACACACACACACGCACGCACACATCGGCGTGTCTACCGTTCAGTCATGTGACCTGACCAAGGGCTGCAATCTGGTCCTTAAGTCCAAGGTCAGACAGAATTCACAAAGCATGGGAGGAGGACGAGAAAGAGGACTTGGGGAATGAGGAAATGAGATGAGGGAGAGTCAGAGGACGAAGAGGTATGTAGACGAAGGGCCTGTGTACCTTAATGAAGGGTTCGTTTAACTTTGAATTATGTGAAGGTACACTTCCCGGGTTCACATCTGCAATGGGTGCATTTGGCCCACCTGATGAATCCGTTTCGCACCAACACCCCAACGGGAAAATATAGGAAGGTGCCAGAACATTCTGGTGGAAGCCAACCGGGCCATCCTATCCCCTAAACAGCCGCCTCCCATCAGGAGCTTGTCTGGGCGGGGATTTCAAGACTCCTGAAGGGCAGCTCAGGGCCAAGAAATGAAAAGAAGATGGAGAAGATACACGGTAAACGTCCCCGATGCTGATCCCAGCTGCCCTCCATGCCACACGGCTCCAGCAATGAGAGACACCACAGACGAGGAAGATGGCTTGGGGAGGAAGGGTACAAAGGCCGTCTGACCATCAACTGCCAACACCCATTCTTCCTCAACTGCCACTGTGAAGCTGCCCCAGATATGACGCAAACATCCTGGGAGGGCAGGGAGCTCGTTCAGTGTCATTGTCCTCTTTCCTCCTCTATTTTGGTTAATACAATGCTCTACATGGCCCTGAACACTGGTGATGTGTCCGTTCCCTGTGTCACACCCAGTTACAAGGTTACATCCATTGACTTTAGAAACGTGGACCAGGAACATAGACCTGGTATGACGCAGCGTGTATTTACTTCAGAAGTCAAAGGAGGCATCCAGCTCCATGTAGAAACACAGACACCTTGTAACTGGATGTGACCCAGGAAACGGACACATCACCAGTATTGGCGAGGGGTACCTCTGGTAGACGGGTCACACGTTACATTGAAATGTAGATGTCCACACCTCTTGAGACAGATCCTGTGTGATCTCAATGAAACTGTCGTAGTGCGGCTTAAAGAAATACAAAGGGGTGTAAAAATAAACAGAGAAATGAACAGAGGGAAAAATATGAAAATTGCCCGAAAACAGGGCCAAATGGAGGAGGAATGACATTTAAGATGGATGATGCCTTTCTCTGTGTGTGTGCGTGTTGATAAACAGTTGCAGTGCTTCACTCCAGCTGCATAAGAAAACATCTCAACAGCTCTGTGCTGTGGTCTCCTACTACCTCTACTGGCTGAGTACGTCAGTTTCCCAGATTGTGGTGTGAAAGTTAAGACCAACCGGCTTGAAATAAGTGCATATGTGGGTGTAATATGAGGTATGTGTTTGACTTATGTGTTCAGGTCCAGCACAGACTAAACAACAATCTTCAGGGTCATTCTTTGGAAGTCAGGTTCACAAACTTGACAGCTCATCTTTGAAAGCACATAATTTTCTCTACTGAGGACAGTTCAATATTTACTATGGGATGGAAGTCTAACTTTTAAACCGTGTCATAGACCAGCTGACATCCAAAATGCAAAGAAAGGTGTACTTACATTTTGTGTGTGTAGGGCATAGAGCATGGTTCACATTATAAGAACAATGTATGCTCTTATAACACAATCTCATTCCATTACTGGCTGGACAAGTGTCAAGTAGCAAGAAGAGAGACGATCTCTCATTGGAGAGGTGGTCTTTGGTCAAGAATCCTGCCTCTAACATTTACAAGGCTGAATTAAACAATAACGCAGCTGGTCTCCTGCTCCTCTTCTCTTACCGAACGAAATATTAGTTTGACCAGGTTGGTTAAAGGTGGGGTGATAATACAGTGAGTGTCTAAAACAAGAATGAGACTACAAGTAATTTCACTCTGATAGAGATCTGAAAATAAGTAAAAATGGGGAATATCTCAGGCACTCAAAACATTTGTATAAAGGAATATTTGAATCATTAATTGCAATTTTTTTTGGCAGTTTATACTTGTACTCATGCAAGTTATACAAGAGGAAAGAATGAATGTTTGCCATATAACCAACATTCAGCTAGATAGCTAGATGCTAATATTCGTTAAATAGATAGCTGGCTACCATATGAGATGCCTAATATTACCATCCATTCAAATTTCATGACCATCCTGTAAAGCTCAGAGAAATTTGAGCAAACATGCTAATAGTTTCTTTTGTGTATGTTATGTTTTAAGACAAGTGCGAAAAGTATAGTGCGACCTCGTGCATCTTCCATGAAGCTCAGACATGCACTGGGCCTGAGTTAACCACCATTGAAATGCTTCAGAAGATATTAATGGAATTGGATGGAAACAAACTTTAACAAAACACAAGCTGTCAAGAGCAAGCTTTATACATAAACTGTTGCAAGGCTGACGGATTGCAGTCTCCCATATCCAGGAATTTGGAATGTTTGATTGGCTCTTGCCAGTATTTATATCAGTTTTTTAAAGAAAACACATCTGCTCTTAGCTTTTGCCCTTTCAGATATGGATTTAAGGAAAACATGTAGAAGAAATGTTATACTGATCCAGCCTGTCTGGAGTGACTCAATGCTCAAATGATTGCAAGTTTGCAGGATTGTACAGTATTGTTGTAATTAATCTCACTCTTTATGGGAGTACATATCTGACTGAGGTTGTTGCAACTTGAGCTGTAGAGTAGTATACAGGTAGCTTTGTGGGGATCTTATCCTAACCTAAACTTAAACCTTAATAACCTAACACTTATGTCTAAACTTAACCTAGACCTAACACACACACAATTTTTTTTTTATCCAATTAGCATAATTGCTAGCGGCTAAGTAAGGTAGAAGGCAAATAAGCACACACAGAAAGGAATGTTAGGATTCAAATTTTTGTTGATTTTCTACATGGTTTAATTCCATTTGTCTGGACAATTTCATAGAGTATGTTTGTCAAGTATAGGCCTCAAAATGAAAAAGCCCTAATACAGTGTTTTGCCCCCGCCAAAGAAATGATAATTATGTATATTTAGGTTGTACTGGACAGCTCTCACACACCAATCTCTCTGAATGTGGGAACTAAAAGCTGGAATGCACATTCAGTGTGACTTAAGACTAAGGGAAAAAATTAAGAAAGGCTTTTAATGTTTTTTTTAAAAATAAAAGCACTTAAGAAAATAAAAAAATTGTTGCATCAATCATTTAAAAAAAATGAATTTCCTGATAATCCTTGAATTACACAGTCCCTGATCAGAGCCCTTTACGATCCATAACATTAAAAAGTGCAGCTAGAATAAAAGTCCCTTTCAATCAAAGCATGTTAAAAATCCTCATTAAAAGAAACCATAGTACAGTGGAAGTGACCAGAATAACCATGGTTACTGCTGATGTAGAACAATCCTGAGCATGTCATCTTTGGGAGATACCGGTGTCATATTTGGGGACACCATTCAATGGCTCAGTCCATTCGGGAGAGAAGCATTTGCTTCCTTTCTTGAGGTAATCCTTCATGTGGACGTTGGATAAGTGGAGTGCATAGCCAGAATAATCTGCAGGAAACATCAGGTCAAAGCCAGTCAGAGAAGGTTACAGTATGATGGGTGAGATACCATTGGACTCGTGATGGAGGGCGGGTCCCCTGAGCTTCTTCCCCACGTGGGAATAATTCTGGTCCACATCGGCAGGGGCAGAGATGTACCACATGACCACGCCTGAGGGATTGACAGACACAACAAAGTCTGTGGAGTCCTTCAGAGGGGACAGCTCTCGCTCAGCAAACACATCATAGATCTGGGGAGAAACAACATGGGAAGGAAACAGAGAGTTAGAGATGGGAAGACAGAAAAGGCAGATATGAAAGGGAATTTTGACATACCTTGTAGGTTCCCGTGGTGTAGTTGAGTTTGCCCAGGGATGTCTGGTAGCGATAGGGCATGTCAGTACGACGACTGAAGAACACTAGAGCACTGGCCTTTTCAGACAGAGGGCGCCAGAACACCTCAATGCCACTCTTCTCCTGAGAGACATAAGGAAAGCCAGGAAGAGAGGATAAAACCTTAAAGGAATATTTCGCCCAGATAACAGAACGGCACATGTGTCCTTAACCTGTATACAGTCTATGGACAAGGTTTGACAGAAATCCAAGCTGTGGTTTGGTTTCCCAGCACAGATTTCCAGTGCTGGCCTTTTTGCATGGTGCTACAAATCCTATTAATGTCCAAAGACTCCCATTTGCATTTAATGCTTTCTATTGGAACTATTACTTTAATGAGATTTGTTTAATAAATAACTGATAATTATGGTAGAAATCATAACAGCATTCATGTCATGTGAAAATCATCCCTGGGTTTTGTGGCAAACATGTAAACTGTTAGCATTTAGAAACAATACCAGGGAAACTTTATCCAAAGCATGGATTCCAGTCTTTGTCCATAGACTGATTCATAACAATATCAATCTAGTAATTTGTAAATGGGGTGAACTGTTCCATTAATTAATTTAGATGCAGTTCACCAAGAAAACTCAGAGGTACGGGTTAGGGGTTACATTTCAGTCATTTAGGACGAACTCTTATCCACAGTTATTTACAATAAGTGCATTACACAAACATTGACTTAGCAAAATCAACTGTCCACTGGTTCTTCTTGTGCACATTTCACTGGCAATATCCCAGTTGCACTAATGTCAGCCAACAAAGACAAATCATATAATTGTGCCTTTCTTTGCTTCATTAAAACACTAACTACTGGCTAGCAAACTAAATCACCTGTTGACTACAGTGGTTTGAGCGCATGTCTGTTTTACTTACTCAAACAGGTTCTGAGGGCAGAAAGTAATGTGATTGGTGCAGGCAAACATACATACATACATAGCCCAGAGCCCAAAGGTGGTTCTGAAGAATATACCGTGTTGGTCTTACCATGAGCAGTCGTCTACCCTGGACACCCATGGGGTCCTGGTTGATGCCGATGACCACCCTGTTCTGCAGAATTGTGCGTGCACCGCTACTTATTGTCCTCAGGTCATTGGACATGAAAAGTGGCGCAGCCATTATGGCCCACAGAGCCATCTGAGAACGAGACTGGTCCATGCTCAGCCCGAAGTCCCCAACAACCAGCTATACACACACACACACAAATCAGAAGCTAAAAAGATACTCTGACAACTTCTTACTTGGAAGATGAAAATACAATTTTTACATGAATTGAATTGTTACATGTTATGAATTCTTAAATAAAATAAAGGTACGTAAGACAGACCATGTCTGGGTCGTTCCATCTGCCCGGTCCAGCTGCGGGCTGTAGGATATCTTGGTTATTGAAAAACCAATCAGCAATGTTCAGGACACTACTCCACGAGTCCTCTATGTCACCATAGTTACGCCACAGATTACAGATCTCTCCCAGCTGGGTGTAATTTACCTGAAAAAGAATTTAGAAGTGAACAGAACTTCCATTGAAAAGAATTATGGCATGAGAGAGAGAGAGAGAGAGAGAGAGAGAGAGAGAGAGAGAGAGAGAGAGAGAGAGAGAGAG
>JACXGJ010003677.1:0-24290 GCA_016801105.1 Esox niger
CACACACACACACACACACACACACACACACACACACACACACACACACACACACACACAACAGTGATTAATATGGGCTCCACTGGGAGTTTTACTGTTGTCTTTCCTGTTGACATTTACGTATTTGTTGGGTCAAAAGTTTAATAGCAGTGCTCCTAAAGATTAACCTCACTGCTCCAATACAAGCAATCTTTCTAGACATGTTTAAAAAAAAAAATACAACTCCTGCAATAGCTGTGATGCTGGGTAATCTCAGACCAGTCATCTGTCACAGCCACTGAAATGCATCACCACAGGGCAATGGCTGCCTGCCTGCGTTGAAGGTTACTGGGAACCTGCTCAGTTACAATACCACACAATTACACAAAACTTCACTAATTCATGACGATATCTGTGTCTATCAACCATGTCGAACAAGACTTGTCGCTCAAACAACCCCACACAGCTAGAAGACGAGCTTTGAAATCTGTTAGACTTGCTGGTAACATGTGCTTTAACTGACCCTCTTAAACCCATTTCAGATCATTCTCAACACTCCCTGATGAGATCAGGAGCTTTGGAGAGCGTGAGTTTACAGTTAAGCAGCCAGCCACAAGACCTTGGAAAGAAAAGCATTGGTGCAAAATGATGTTTCCTTAAATAAATCAGGGATTAAAATCTCTTCCAAAGCACAGCTGTCAAAACACCAAAGTGCCAAGATTTGCTTTTCGGATGGCATGACATTGATAAGGGTGGCACCCGTAAGCGCAGGCCAGAATGGAACTCATTACAGACAATACTTGTCTCCTCTATTTAACAGCACCACAACAAGCTACTTACACAGCAACAGGTCTGTAACAATTGAAAACACTGCATTCGGACCGCCACAGCATTGCCTAAAGCCAAGGAAAATAATTATCAGAAGGCTAATACATTTGTTGAAATACTGATAGTTCAACGAAAACAAATGTGAAAGAATCCATTCCAACACACAAACACATACAAAGTTACACTAACAAGTACACACACGAAGACTCAAATCTTAACCCCCTGCCATCAGAGTCCATCTCTGATTGCTAAACCAGTCGGGGCCTCTGGCCAATTAAAACTCTCCATTTGTGAACATTCCAAAATGCTGTCATCCATGAACATTTACCCAGAAGGCCCTGGGGAGATTCCACAACATGGCCCTGGCCTCTTGCTCTGTGTCGGTTTCCCTCTCTAGCTCAGCCTGCCGTCTCCGCCTTTGTCTCACCACACAAAAGCTCCCTGCCCACACTACTTCCCAGGTCAGCGTTTTCTCAATGATTTAACTAGCTCTTGCACATCCACACACAAATGTTTAAATAGACAGTCAGCTAGATACCAACACTTCCCACAGAGACTACATAGAGACATCAAACTTCCACAGGGAACAAGAAGGCAACAAGCAAAACTTGCGTCTAGGTACAGTGTATAAGTGTTTCAGTGTCTACTACGAACAAGGAGTATGAAGTGAAATACTCTGCCCATCTATGAACTGTGCGTGCATAGCAGCGGGGGTTAAGGTCTAGATTAGTACATTACTATGCAGCGTGAAAGGCATTTAACCTCTGATGTGTCAGAGACAGCTGACTAAAATGGCCCCCTATTCCCGGTTCCATCTGGTCCCTGGTCAAAAGTAGTGCACTTTATAGGAAAGGGTTTTCCATTGGGGATTAAGGAGACTGAGCGGATGGTGTTGGTTCAACTGAGCAGAGCAAGGTTCAGGTGGTAGCAATTAAACTTCTCCAAATACTAACCCCAGCTACAGCCTCTTATGATGGGAGAAACATCATGCAGTAGAAAATGGTGAGAGAGGCCAAAGGAGTGAGAGAACCAACACGAGGCAAAGCGATGAGGAGAGGAATGAAGGACTGCCATTTACATTTACGCATGCCAAAAAGAAAATAAAGTGAAATCCAAAAATAAATCACGGAAACAAGAGTAAGAAGAGCCGCATTACAATCAAACAAAATAACTTTCAGCATCAGGAACCAAGTGCCAGTATTAAACACGACAAACACATTTAAATATCATATTTGTACAGGAGACAAATAATATTTAAACAAAGTTAATGGAATTAACTGTAGTCACGGAAGTATTAAGTGGTGGAAGATTTCCTAGCAGAAGAACCAAAGGCACTGAACGTAATGAGGTGGTGAGCTGCCCATGGCCAACAGCACACACAGGGCCAATCCATTACATGAATTTACAGGCTCAGAATCCCCAGCAGTTAGCGAACAAACAGTCGTTGTATTCCTGAGATCTGATTAAGATCTCTTTGCGTCCTCATTTGGACTATTTTGGAGTACTTAATCTCCTGCAGTCTGTTTAAGTTAAATCATCACACTACTTTATTTAAACAACAGCAAAATTCCAGTTTACAATGCACAGGCTTAAAGAGTTGTGGCCATCTATGGTTGGTGACCTTCATAGTGCAGGGAAGTTAAATCGCTTAAACTAAATATCACTATTATAAAGGCTATTATTAGTACAAAAAATACACACAAAAAAAAACAGTAGAACAGTTTTAAATCTGTCTGATAGGGGACAACTTCTTTGGAGAGTACCACAACTTGGTTATACGGGTGTCAGCAAGTTAACAAATCTGCAATTAGACACCAAGTTCTGAAAATAGCCAATATCTTAGGGTTGTCAGAAAGAGAAAAACTTTTAGGGGCACAACCATAAAAATCCAGCTTCTGGAGTTTGATAAACAAAACAGACACAGATTCAAACTGGGGGCAGCACTCAAATGAAATAAAAATAGAGCTCTTTGGCCATTACAACCAGCAGTAAATGTAATGGTGAACATGTCATGCAAAAAGGTTAGAACCTACAGTTAAATATTTTGGTGGATCTTTGGTATTATGGGGCTGTTTTGCTTTTACTGGTCCTGGGGCCTTAATTAAGTTAAACAATTAAATAACCCACACTAATCACCTGGACATTTTACCCCAATTCCAGTCTTAAAGTAGATTTTCCAACAAGAAAATGACCTGACGTATACATCTAAATCCCCAAAGAAATGGTTCATTAAACACAAAGTAAACATTTTGCAGTGACAATCTGATTTTCTGGACTGACACACTACATACTAAACTAAGGGCATGTTTACATTACAATACCATTTCCCTGCCATATCGAAGTAGACGCCAGCTTTTTTTGCTTAAACCTGCAGATACCCATAATCGATGGCCACATTGCTTCACAGCTCACACTGAGTGTATTTCATGCGGTCATGGGGACAATGTTTGCCAACTTGGGGCTTTTTTTATACTATGAGAGAGTTACCTAGAGATAATATGCTAAAATGGCTCTACTGTGGATTCCATCTTTTTGGTGTTGGAGTGTGCGTGCGTGCGTGCGTGCGCATGCGCTTTATCTCAGATTTGCAGAGACAGGCAGAATCTCCAGACAAACGCAGAGGACAAGTTACAGCACAGCGTGATTATCACAAGGGGAGAGAGAGGCGGAGGAGTTGGAGAATAAAACGGGTCACAAAAGACCTGATTTGTCCCGCCACCCTGTTCCCACTAACACACAGCACACAAATGAAGACTTTAAAACAGTCTGCGGGAGGGACTATTTACGTAAAGCCAAATGCATTACCATGGGAACCGTGTAGAAACACCATGTTGTTTACAATCTGAGAAACTGACTGACCGACCAGGACTTGTTGACAGACTAAACTGACTGTCTGTCTCAGACAACGGTCTGGCTGAGGAACTTAAAGGCCTGGAAGGTATGAGATTTGCCATAACCAATAGTATAAGGACATTTTTTTTCATAATAAATACTTGCAGTCAACTTGGTCATTAATAGATTATGCAGATCAGATGTTCATTATGCAGTTTGCTGGTAGCCAAAATAGCTGTTGAGTCAGTTGTGTAGGTTAACAAAGCACACAGAGCAAACCGAATCTTAGTGAGATGAGTCACTCGTGGGGTTTCATTTTATTTGACAACAGGGAATAAAAAGAAAAATATCATACCAAGCAACAGATACCTCATACTGTCGAGAATATAAACACAAACGTGTAACCACTGTATTGCTGTCATCATTTGAGGGGATCAAGTTTCACATTAATACAATTCACAACCACTGACTGCTGGCTACATCTCATGCCTCTTGCTCAAGCCAAGTGTGGCCAACATTCTTTTAAGGTTAAGCCATTTGAATCATTTTAACAAAAAGCACACAATCCCCCTTTGAACCGCTATCACTGCTGAGTGCTGACAAAACAATACATATTTTGTCAGTAAAATGGGCATCTCTGACCTCTCCCAGGTATATGCAGCACCTCTGACGATGTTTAAAAGAGACATCTAGAAGCTGCTGAACTGAGGTCTGCCAGATGTTGTGGTATGACAGGACAGGGCCCAGCCATTAAGGTCACCAAACAAAGCCCTCTAGGCAGAATGAGGTCAGGAACAAGATCACTTTTCTGGGTCCTCAAAGTTACAAAAGAGCAACAAAGATTGTCATATACCTGTTGGTCTTTGGGAAACTGGACACCAGCCAGGGAGGTGGGGGAGAAAACCACTCACAGCCAACTGTCAAAGAGAGGGAGGAAATACTAAACCTAACAGCTAAACAGTTCATTGGCTTTTAGTCATAACCAACAAACTGTCCCTTTCCATAAGATATGGAGCAGATGTGTCTGTAAATAACTGTGATTATGAGATGCATCTAGTCTTTCCATCAATGTAACATGGTTTGTCCCAAACGTCACTCTCCAATTTCCTTACAAAGTCTCTCTATTCTTTCAGGGAGAACCACTGCCCTCAATGTATAGACAGAATTGTTTGTAGCTTTTCAAACCTTTATATAAAATGTATTATAGCATTTGAAAAGCATTTTACTTTAACTGTATCAAGGCCAGTGGCTCCCAAACCTTTTCAGTTACTGTATCCCCAAAAAACATTTGCACTGCTTGGAGTACCCCTGAAGTACCCCCTCATGTTATTTTCACTAGTAAGCCTATGGTGTCATGAGTGTTAAGTACCCCCTGTGGAGAGGCCAAGTACCCCCAGAGGTCCTAGTACCCCTGGTTGGGAACCACGGGTGTAGGCCATTGATTGTGCTGACGATGTGTACGTTTTACATTTGGTTTTGATGACTGGTTTTAAGACATGGCATCACCTCGTCAGTCAAATTCACAGAACTATGTGAAAAAGCAAAGCCAGAGGCCCTCTAACAGCTTCTCTGTTTGGCAGAGAAAACATTTTCAAAAAGCAAAAACAGAGGACCTTGGCTTTTTATCAATTTGCATAGACTTTTCAAAAGCACAAAGTCGGTGTGAGGGATTAGGTAATTAGGTGAACTATTGGGCTAACTGTACTTTGGAAAACTTAGCTAAGTGTTGGTGGGAGACTCTTTGGTGAGAGACTTGATGCAGGCCTTGGGAGTAATTACCAGGGATAACAGCTCATCTGGCCTCGACCCAGCACTGGGGTTCCAGCCCAAACACGCGAGTCCCTGGCTAGAGGCCTTCACTCACCCTGCTCCCCTTCGCCCCAACCACAGAGGCTTCGGGCAAATAAATGTCCCAATCATCCTCATCACCACCATGACCATAGCCAGTACATCAGAAAAATCCAACCATCTTGAATGATTGCACCTACTTGTATAAAACCTCTTCCTGACACTCAAATTAGGGTTGGAAGGTCCAGGATGGTGTGACGAAATACCATATCAAAGTAGTTGACTGTATTTGACAGCACTTCGTTTTACATAGTTTTAATAGGCTTTCATTGGCCTCAATGTTTTATAGCAGCATATCTCAGAGCAGCCAGTCCAGTACGCCTGTAGATGGTATAAACAGCTTAGCGACCCAACCCTAGCTAACATATCTTAGAGTCTGAGTCACAGCCATGCCCATCGGGGGTACGGTCATTCATTCAGTCAGTCAACTAGTCTGTCAGTCCCCACCCATCGAGTTTAGGATCAGAGCCTGCAGTCCTTCAACACACTCCTCACAGCAGGCTGAGTGACACCACCAGTGAGTGATAGCAACCCAGAAGACACACACTGCGGCTCAAATATCAAGAGAACAACAAAATACACCACCCTTCGCCTCACGCCACAAAAGGAATTTCAAGCAGCGAGAAAAGTCGCACTACGAAAAAGGGCTAATATAACAGGGCCGTAAAAAGCCTTGGCAGAGAAGCAGCAGCGCTGTGACAATACCAAATGACAATTCACTGGTATATTGAGGCGTGACTACAAAGCCTGGGGAGAAGTGTGTGGAGAGAGAAAAAACACAACAGCAGCAGTCTGTTCTGGCATGAAAATCATCTGGAAGCCTGCCCACACAAAGAAACCCTAAGGAGTAGGACGCTGAGGAAGAGCGGAAGGAGAGAGAATGATGGATGCGAAGCAAGTGACAGCACGGGAGAGCGTACGAGACACTCAGTGAGCTCAGCCTTGCCATTGAAAAGGGGAGATATGGGAGGATTTGGCTCCCAGCAAAGGAAGCCACCACAGCAGAACCTGACACAGAGCGGTCTCTCCTGACAAAATGTCGCAAATATAAAACAATGTGTCATTTCCCCACATGAAAACATTATTCAAGGTCTCAAAGACCTCGGATGACAGTTGAGATTATGTATTAACATTCATATTTACATTTTTTGCATGGCCTTGATTAATGTTTTAATGATCATCATGTTGCCAACCTAGATTTTAAATTTAATGACATTACTTTGAATGAACATTTAACTTCCAAAGTACGCGTCAGCAATACGTACATTGTTACATCATGGCAATAAAGCAAGAGCCTAAGTGCAGCAGGGAATTCAGGAGAATGGAGCAGAGAAGCAGGAAAGCATTAGTAAATCATTATAAAGACAAGGAAGACTGAAAGGAGTGGAGGATGCACCGATGCAGACAGGAAGGACAAACTAGAATGAAATGGACCCCCCCAGATTGGTTCCAAAACAGAAGTGTGGAGTGGAAGAGAGTCAGGGAAACATGAGCTGAACTGATGTCAGGCAGAGCAAGGGGGGAAAGACAGAGGGACAAAATAACAGCATGCAAACAAGTTGCGTTAACAAGGACGGTGGAGCTCGTCAAAGGCATGGATGGAAAGCCCCATTCCAGAATACTCACAGATCTCCTCAAAAAGAAGAACAAGAAAGAAACCCTTAAATTATCCTAGCGCTGTCTCCCGGGGAAATCTCATTCCCTTCTATCACTTTTCTGTTAGTGTATCCACCCTATTTATCTACGTGTATGTCAGTGTTGCTGTAGCCAGCTCCAGGGGACCGCGTGGGTCCCAGGCAGCTCCAGGGGACCGCGTGGGTCCCAGGCAGCTCCAGGGGACCGCGTGGGTCCCAGGCAGCTCCAGGGGACCGCGTGGGTCCCAGGCAGCTCCAGGGGACCGCGTGGGTCCCAGGCAGCTCCAGGGGACCGCGTGGGTCCCAGGCAGCTCCAGGGGGCCGCGTGGGTCCCAGGCAGCTCCAGGGGGCCGCGTGGGTCCCAGGCAGCTCCAGGGGGCCGCGTGGGTCCCAGGCAGCTCCAGGGGACCGCGTGGGTCTCAGGCAGCTCCAGGGACCGCGTGGGTCTCAGGGTTAGCACATGTGGGTTGGGGTTAGGATGGTGAGGGAAGGCAGTATGACCACTGGATTCAGGTCCATCAGGTGAAATGCTCAGGCAGCCCTATTCCAGACAGTACTGCAGGGCCAATTCAGAAGTGGTGCCCTGGCACAATAATAAGCAGGGCTCCCAAAACCCTCTCCTCAGGCTTTCCCAGATGTTTCACTTTTCATTATCTTCAAAAACTGGCACACCTGACTGAAATCGACAAATGATCCTGCTTTCGATTAATTGAATGATGTGTGCCAGTTTAGTGTTGAAAGAACAAGAAGTGAATAGTACAGGCGAGACATGAAGGGAGGACAAACACTGTTATAGGGGATACATTTGCCACTTCAATTTGTTGTCAGCGGATGCGACTGTGGGAAGCATTAGAGCGGCGGGTGCCAGGAGGAACACAGGTCACAGCGCTGTGATCTCGCCTGGCCACCACAGGACAGGAAACTGATAAGGCTGCTGCCACACCACTGAACCAGCAGGCTACAAATACAAATCCACCAGCCCACAACTATCAGGTGCTCACCTCCCTCCAGGTTCACCAAGACCTCCTGATACCCAAACATGAATACTGTCAACAGTGTCTGGGGAGACGCCCGGCACAGAGCCCAGGCTGACGACCGGGTCTGTGCCAGAGGAACCCTCCAGTCCATGAACCACCCAAGGGCCAAGTTGACCTGGCCGTTACTGGACTTATGTTCTTTGTCTACACGTAAACCAAGATAAAACCGAGATTATTGTGTTTGGCAACAAAAATAAAAAGAACAAGTATTAGTAAAGAGCTGGATTCTCGGGCCTTTAAAACCAAGGATCAAGTCTGTAATCTTGGTGGTCTGATAAATGTGAGGTCTAAGTCTAACGATCATATCAAATTGGACACCAAAACAGCATTCTACCATCTGAAAAATATATCCAGAATCGAAAAGCCGTGTGTCCCAAAAAGACCAAGAGAAGCACATCCATGCTTTTATCTCTTGTAGGATTGACTACTGTAATGGCCTCTTAACTGGACTCCCCAAAAAGACTGTAAAACAGCTGCAACTCATTCAGAATGCAGCTGCTAGAATGTTAACCGGGACCAAGAGGACAGAGCACATCACTCTGGTTCTTAAATCTTTGCATTGGCTTCCGGTCAGTTACAGAATAGACTTTAAAGTTTATAAAGATCTTCTAGTTTAAAAAATCTCTGAATGGTTTAGGACCCGAATACATTTCTTGAATAGAAACCGTTTGAAGAATAGAAACCGAGCAGGGCTCTTAGAGCCATCAACTCAGGTCAGCTAGTAGAGCCCAGAGTCTAAACTAAACATGGAGAAGCTGCATTTAGCGGTTATGCTGTACACAACTGGAATAAACTACCAGCAGATCTTAGACGTTCACCAAATGTGTCCATTTTTAAATCCAGGCTAAAAACACTTCTCTTTTCACGTGCCTATGACTGAGCTCTTAAAATTAACCACACTGTAAGCCTTATTGCTTCCGATGTTTTTATAACAGCACTGTTTAGCTTTTATAGCTTCCTATGTTTTTATACTCTATTTCTATTTTATTATTTTATGTTTTATTATTATGCTGTATTTTGTATTTCTCGTCTTGATTTATTTTGTTATTAAATGTATATCTTCCTATGTTTTACCAATTGTAATGCAAGTTCTGGTGCTATCAGAGGAATAACATGTGTAAATGTAACAATCTGCTGATGATGGATCTGACTGTTTTGATTCTATTGCATAATTTCTATTTTCACAGTAAAGCACATTGAATTGCTTCTATGAATGAATTGTGCTATATAAATAAACTTGCTTGCTTGCTTGCTGACACAGAGTACATACTTGCGAACAAGAAAAGGAAACGGACATGCTTAGCTCTGCCAGCCTGCGACCCAAAAGGGAAGAACGTTGTTGCCCCGACTAGATTCGATCTGTGGTTTCCTATGACTGTTTTTAACCACTATGCTATTTAAACAGTGGCTGCAGGTGCAGGTGATACGTGTGAAGAGATGTGGTGTCTGTTTACTTCTGCATTGTTAAACCAATCCATGGAAACACCATGGATCTACAAACTAGTTCCCTACATTAGCTAACATCCAAACCAACAACAGGTATATCAGGGTCGCTACTTTATACACTCAACACATAACATTTTTGAGAGATTACTGCAGATGACTCGCTAATTGCTATACAGTAATGAAAACAATTACCACAATCAGTCCATGACTGGTTCCCCTATGTTATGTAAATCAAAATTGAGAGGAACGTGATCGTCGGCGGTGCTGTTCGTCCATCGCATTAACCATAAACAGTTTTACTTTAGACTTCCTATAATGTAGCTACTGAAGCTTGAAATCAGTGAAGTGTTAGCCTAGCTATACCGTACCTATAATGAACACAATGACACCAATTACTCCATGGCTGGTTTGTTTCTTCATAAAACAATGACAGCTGATTAACCAACCACTACGCTTTGTGGATCGAAATTGAGAGCAATATTCCTTGCCTGCACAGTTTATCCATCGCAATATAACTGTAAACTGTTTGATTTTAGGCTTCCTATAACGCAGCTACATTTTAGTCTATCCTGAACAAATCCTAATGCCTAATTTGTTTGGTCTGTTGAAAGGATCGAACTTTGGTTGCCTACGTGGCAGTCCTCATCTCTAACCACTATGCTATTTAACAAGGGGTAGTCAGTCAGCCAGGCACTCAAACACTCAGTAAGAGACATTCGCTCTTCGTTGCGGTCTCCACTTACGCGGTCCGGAAAAATCCTACCAATACATAAAGTTGGTTATGCTGGGTGTCTCCACAGCATTTAAAATAAAGGTCACTTTGTGGTTACTGTTTAGCCTAACACTGGGGCTAGGGAACTCTCACTTGGCTGCCTTGTACACAGGAAGGTACATATCTCTGATGTGACTGGTCAAAAGTCCATTAAGTGGAAAGATCAGAATTGCGTTACCTGGGAAAACCCAGCTGGAAGGTTACACAGAAACTGACCTTGAGAAGGGAACATAACACTAGCTGGTTTGTTATTTATAACAGTTAATTATTAAAAACATTAACACAAAGGTGAAACAGAAGAACACCGAAATATTGTCCTGGAAGCTATAAAATCTTTCGCAGTTCCTCTATTTTATCAGCATGTTGTTCCAAAAATCTGGCTAGATCTATATAGGTCTTGTTAAAATTAGCTTCATGTTCCAGGACAGTCTTTATTCACATCCTTCCGGTGCCAAATTGAAGTTAGCATTGCTTAAAGTAAAAAAATAAAATAAATCTTGAGCCATTATTATAAACAATCTATACAAATCAGTAACATTCTTGTGCTGAATTCAAGAGGGGTTATCTTACAAAATCTGCAGCCTATACTGTGAGATAGCCAGTGACGTCTTTGATTTTGATGAGCTGTAACTTTCAAAAAGCCATTCAGATTGTACAGTGTTATATTTAAAATGTGACATGTACTAAGTGTACAGACAGCATTATAAATTGCAACAAAAGAATTGTTACTTAAATTACTCAATCAGTTATCCTAAAAATGAAGGAGATGAAATCTGAAAGCTGCCTCCTAACCATCCTGAAGCGGTTTACTTCTAGAGGATATGTTACCATTAATATGCATGCAAACTCTGCAAATGTGATGGGCGGTATACGCTACTTCTAAACATCTTCAGTAACAAAACCAGCTATTTACCAAACCACAAAGACCCAGCACTAATGGCGCAAACATTCTGAATAGGAAGATCACACTCCACCTCTAAACATATTCAACTCACTAACTGGCTCACTCACAGGCCAACGTGCTGAGGTCATAACGGCTTTAGGTTTCCGTCATAATGCCCTGGACTGATTATGAGCAGGATGTTCCAGCAGAAGAAAAGGGAGGGAACACAAACCTTCTCCTCGTTGTCTTTGATCATTGCTATTGTCCAATACCTGAGGCATGACATCAGGTCTAACATCCAAAGTAAACTGAAACAGATTGCTCGCCGGAGGGAAAGAAAGGCAGCGCGGCGCATTGCCCCGGATGGTATGACGAGCTGCTGACATGGTATATACCAATCGGGTCAGGGTTAACCACCCTGTCTTCTGCCCCTTTGGAAGAGCTTGTGGTCTCTGCCACTGTGCAACAAAGACCTTGACCACACACAGTTTCTCCAACATCCATGCCACTGATCAAACCCCCCCACCAATCCTTTCATTCCCCAAACTTTAGGTAGAAGAAAAGCAGGCCTACAGAACACCTATGGACTGCATGCTGCTGGTGACTCATGGCCCTGCCAATTGTCTGTACAGTTTGAGCTCTATGAGGTGTCCCTGGTTATGTACAGAGAGGATGGTTCACCCTCAGTCACAGTCTTATGACTGACACACCATAGTGTTGTTGATGGACTAGACTGTCCACTAAGATGTCTTTATAACAACAGAGACGCACCACAAACAGGAACGTCCAACCCATACCTCAGCCAACCGGAGACTGGTACCCTGGAAAGGTTGTGAAAGATAGGACATGGGATCAAGCAACCATTTGGAAAAAAAACAATGGACTCCGCTGTTACCCCTTATCAGTCCATGTTTAAGCCCTGATGGGGTTTCCATTACAGCTGTATTACATTAAAAGTTCTATTGAATTTTTGTCAGTGGAATTCAACTAAGCACTTGGCTCGAATTAGCATGGTTACAAACATTGTTATCGCTTTGCCACAAGCCAGATTGAAATGTGCTAGTGGTTGGGGGGCTACGTATACATGTTTACATGTTAAATAAGCACTGAGTGCATTCCAACAATCGCTGATTTATGAACATAATATTAGACGATCCAACAGCTAAATAAACATTGCTATTTCAATGACGCAGAGCCTTTGAAAGGCTCTTGGAATGCCCTGAAATTTAACATAAGAAGAATTGGTTTAGGTTGCAACGTGTTCAGCATGACTCCACAAAGTATTCCCCTATATTCGTGTAGCCCTGGGCAACTAGCATAACTGTGTGGGAGGGTTTACAGCTGTATCAAAACACAGGAAAATGTCTGAACTTTACATTACAAGTTTATGCTTGAAAGGCTTCCGTTCCTACATTGGGATGTCACTGTCATTCATTAACAGAAGCCCAAGTCATACAGTACAGAACAGAACCCATCCCGACCCCAACCCCACCTCCCAAAAAACGTGTTTTGGGCATTTTTGTATTTACATTTCAGGTGTGGACAGTTTCTCAGCACTTCTGAGCAGAGCAGCTGCTTTTTCAAAGAATTTCCAAGTCCCATTTATTTGGATCAGTAATCCTATCAGAATGCCTGTTCAACATCCACCCTGGATCAATACAGAAAGACAGTTCTATGGAAGGCAGGGAAGAATAGATGGGTCCACTCTGAAGGCATAGAATGGAGGGTAGCTCTATTTGATTTCAGCTGTAGGCCTTTTTCTTCCTGGCAACACAAAACATTGTTTTCCTAGAAACGAGGCAGTGGCTTTGTGTGTACCTCTTTTTGAGAAACAAGCCCTAATTTGACGACAGTAGCCTGTCACTCTCCCTGGATCAATTATATCAGTCTCCATTGATAACAAAGAGGAGCTTGTTGTAGTTGGCCCTGCATTGGGCCCAAGCATTTATGGGAGTCTTTAGCGAATGACAGAGAGGCACACGTGTGTGCACAACACACCAACCTGCATAACAAAACTGCCTTTTATAATCTACCTCATTTGAAACTCTGAACAAAACAGAACCATACACTAGGGAAAATGTTGGGGTACGCTATATGAAGTGTTTGGGTAGACTGAATGTCAGTTTTGCATGACAATATTCAATAACCAAAAACAAAGAGTGTGTAAAGCAGCCTTGGGTACACCCAAAGAGGCATCAAGTTCATATTCTAATGAAACAACCCATGAAACAACAAAATTATCCGGAAGGCTATCTGTCAAACTCTCTGAACCTCATGAACAGCAATGATAAAATAAACTAAGTAGTAAGGATGACAAAAATAGAGGTCAAATGTGGATCTGCTCGTTACATCATCCACATTAATTCACTAGACATTTTAAAATCAGGATACCTTTGTTACATAAAGATGACCAAAAAGATACTTTCAAATAATTCTATACTGATGAACATTCCTATTAGACGTTATGAATACATTTTTTTTAATACAACATGAATTGGAATGGAAAACCCCTTCCAATTTATTATCTATTGTTTTGCTAGACAGTGAATAATCTAGTATGTCCTGAGACCTGTAATACGTTGGGAAAACACCAAATTATCCAAAAAACAGAAAAGGTGGAAGGAGAGCAGGGTGGGATTTAAAGTGTAGGAAGGAATTTGTAGGCCGTCCCCCACCCCCTTCCTCTCTGATCCCCTCAACGCAGGCCACTATCTCCTCAAATCTGTCCATTAGGGGTCTACGTCGTATAGGAGGTGAAACTATACTCACCATTACCTAAACCTGTAATCTCCTCGCCCGCATCAATAATAGGCTACCAATTTAGAATATAGTGGTTATGCATGTAATTTCTGTTAACCCGAAAGATAAAAATATGCAAGAGGATTACACCGAGAGACTGTAAAGAATTCGCTAAATTGACATCTAAGTAAAATACTGTATTCTCCCCGTTTCCTCCCAATCACCGCAGGTAGGCCTAATAAGGACCGCCAAGACACAACTTCGGAAGCAGCGGAATAAACACCAGCCTACTGTTTGTACTTGACTACATAGTTTGTATATTGTTTGAGTTCCTGTTGTTGTAAATCAGTCCAAAGTGTTTCCTAAATGATCAGGGAAAGTTAATATTTACCGTGGAATATAGAAAAGAACAAATCAACCGCGATGACCGTTTAGTCCATAGAGGAGCGTAGGGGATTGTTAGCTATTTCTAAGTGAGATAGGCTGTTCATTAACAACAAATGTAATATAATCTGTCATGAATAGCAGGATCTGTTACAGTCTATCATTTAACATTGGTAAGATTGTAGAAACACATGCAAGATGGTCGTTGTCTCAACTAAGCCAATTAAGAAATGTCCTATTGGTTTTTACTTTGAACCGAAACGTCATACTCCATTAAATTGTAAATGTTACAAGTGAACTAGATTTTTAGCTTTCTGTTAAGATACAATTCGCTTTTCTATGATGTTCAGGCAAAGACATAAGACTAGACGAGCACTATCTAAAAACGTACGTGTCAGACGAACATATGCAGTTAACACGAAGATGATTCTGGTGAAGACGCTATAATCACTAATTAACAAGAATTTAGGCAAACTTACCGTGTACCCCTTTGTTGGGAACATCATTGACGTTGAAGCCTTTGGAACTGTACGCAGCCCTAACTTCATTGCAACTTTTCGACTTCGGCTCAGCCTTCGTCGAAAGAAAAAGTACGGCCAATGTGTAAACAGTAGAGAACACGAACATCATGTTCGTTGAGCTGGTTAAATAAAAGTAAAACAAAAATGTGCAACACAAAAAACGGGAAAGGCGCTGAGTTATATTACTAGGAGAGTTTCACCTCGCACGTTGGATTTCCTCATGGAGACCCTGAGTTACATGCACGTCGCAGGCTAAGCTACTAAAGCTTTAAAACGTTAGCAAGTTGGTTGACTAGCTAACTTGAACCAGCGCACTTCCCACCTTGTTAGAACCGAGGCTATAATAAAGCAGAGACGGTACAAAAACAAAAATGTTCCTTTTAAAGAGTAGCTTTTCGCTTTCGTTCTTCAGATTGTATTTCGATGTCCAGAATCTCTCACAGAAACACAGAGTAGGCAACAAAACATTCCTTTCTAAATATTTAAAACTATTGTAAAATGGGCAACCAAACTGCCACGCTTATTTAAGTTTCATCCACCTCGACTTCGGTTCCAACAAAGGACAATGACGGGTATGTTTTTTTTTCTCTCCAAAAGTTGACCAAATCTTTTCGCAATCTTCAGCGCGCTATGCCTCCTGACGGGACACTAGACTATTCCCTACTCCGTGCGTCCTAAAATCCAGAGGCTAAAGCGCATAGCAAGTCAAAGTGGATAGCCAAAATTGAGTTCTGGACAAAGACTTGGGAACACAAAATGCCCGGGGTGGGACACGGGGCGGAGCACGGACCAATTGTTAAGTTAAGATCGTAGCCTTTGCCACTGCGCTCTCCAGCAGCAAAAACGCACTTTGATCTGGTTTTAGAAAACCTGGACTGGATTTACAAGTGGATTCTTAGACCCTTCTACCTTCAAAGGGGCTATGTTCTAAAGCAACAAACAACGCAGGTAACATACAGATGGAGAGAAAGCTGGCTGCTTTCGAATTATTGGTGCCTGTCATGAAATGTGACACTGTGCTTTAAACTGGGTGTGTAGTAGAACAACGTCTGAGTCCCAAATGGCACTTGATTTCCTTAGTAACACACCTACTTTATGTGAAGATCAGGGTGTCCTTTGGGAAATGCCTGCGTGGACTTACTGTACTGGATAAGGCTCGTAGGCAGTGGAGATGCATGGGCAAGCGGAGACATCTCATTTACAGAGTGACAGGCACCCAAGGCCTAAGGTTCAATCACTGCCACCACACAACTGCTTGCTGTCTGTCAAAACCATTCATAATTGAACGGGATATTAGCCAGCACACTTTAATCACACTAGATATATAGGTCCTATGGGGCACTATTCAAAGAAAAAGCCATAAAAAAATGTTTCCCTCTTGATCAGGATCAGGAGCATCTGTCCGCTATTCCTCATGTAAAACCCTAATAGATAGATATCCATAGGCCTTGATGGTCTTAGTACTTGTTGGTCAAGTCTTGAAACACAACAGGGCATGTCATTCAGTCAAAACAAACCAGCATCTTTATGACCCCAGCAACACAATACACATCTCATCCAGTCAAAACAACCCAGCAGACATCTGGACAGTATGTCTCTGCTCCCAAAGAAATCCCTTGCAATTACATTTAATGAACAATTTATCTAATATTCTTAATGTGTACACAGCATTTTCAAAAGTCTGGATTTGTGTGTGTGTGTGTGTGTGTGTGTGTGTGTGTGCGTGTGTGCGTGCACGCGTGCGTGCGTTTGTGTGTGTGGGGGTAGGGTTAGCTTGTTGGGGGGAGTGCATGCAAGCGCCTATTGCAAAGGGGGGCAGCATTTGGCAAAATGACATTCCTGCTTTTGTATGTTCACATTCCAGAGCCCGCTCACTTGATTCCAAGCGAGTGTGCCGCTGGGGAGGCCCGGGGTTGATGAAGAGCCGGCCTGCGACCCCAGGAACACCCAAACTAACTATGTACTGCATGGAGACTGGTCAGAAGTAGGGCACACTGAGGAACATGAACAGCAGCTGAGAAGGAGCAGTAGGATAGTGCATGATTTATTTTGATATAGAGCACATATGATAGTGTATTAGACAGAGCATGTATGATAGAGTCTAAGATAGAGCACATATGATAGTGTATGAAACAGAGCATGTATGATTGTGTCTAAAATAGAGCATATATGATAGTGTATGAGTGGGGCGGTCTTGTTTGTCTGTGGGATAACTCAAGGTAAGAAAATGCAACCCTGCCACTGTGTGTCGTTATATGAAGATTTGTGTCTTGGCTTAATTTGGAGAGGAAAATATTTTGTTTACAGTGTATTTAAAATGAACAGTATACATGTGAGGCATTGTAATATAGCTCAAGAATTTTAAGGTGCCTTAGAGTCCAGTCCATATCTTATAATACAATGGAAGCAGTGCTGGCCAATACATGTGTATGCATGTTATAATAAGAAAATGTCTATTTGTACATGAAGATGCACTGTGAGTGAGTCAATAAAGAAGACCAAGATGTCCCTGATTGTGTGGGCCTACTCCCACTGTTTCCACTGACTAACATCAAATTGACCTTTTCACTTCAACAATGTGGGCCATTTCTATGTTGCCCCAATATTACCCTAAGAAACCATCCGGGCTCTGCATTTCAATGGGTCTGTTTGCCCTTTTCTCTAGCCTCTTATTAGCATTCAGAGTATAGCCCAGCAGATTGGGTCAGCTGCCTGGCTTCTCTCCCTCTCTTTCCCTGCAACCACTGTTTGCTCACCTCCTGATAACCAGCCTCTGTTTTCCATGTTAAAAGATGCAGGAGAGAAAGGCACAGCTGGATCAGATGGATTTTTATCTGGATCTGAGGAGTGTCTACATAGCTTTGATGGCCCTATTAACCGAAGCTGAAGAACATACTCTAAAATTAACTTGGTTCACATAGAAACTAAAAACAAACAATTAGCCTTAATAAAGTTAATTTACTAGCATTTTCCCTTGGTTAGGTATTCAAATTTCCCCTGGATGGCATCTTATCCACTTAATGTTAATGTGGATAGTCTCACACACTGACAAGTCAGTAAACCCTGATATAAATGTAACGGTCCAGATAAACTGTAATCCATGCTTATGTTTTCTTTAACAGCCATTGTCAAACTTCAGCTAATTTCAGCAACTGGCTAGAGTGGATGGATATAATTGGGGCATGTGAGCATGGTCATTAAAATGTTTTTTTTCAAACAACCTTAAATCAACTCTATTTATGTTAAAGGTTGTTATTTAAATAGTGTGTTACCAAACAATAAAAAATAGCTCACCAAATCCTTCCATAAATTGTTTGCTAACGATGGCTGAAGTTAGCTGTAGTTGTTTAATGAAAACGGAACCATAGAAGTTACTCTTTGCCCATGGACTACTTTCCGTGTGAGAAACCATCAAACATCAAGTAAAAAAAGTGAGCTCCCCTCCCTGGAAGGAGTTTCTTAGACTCTGGCTTAAATGGATACTTTGGATTTAGTCAATGAAACCCTTTATCTAGACTTGTGGATACCATTTTTATGTCTTTGCATCCTGTATGAAAGAAGTGTCATACAAGAGTTTCACAACTTAAATAGAGTAAGAGCAATGATTGGACATCTACAGGAACAATAGTGTATTGACTGGATCTGTTTTATCCCCTTTAGTTGCCACAGGGCAAAGAGAAGTCCCTCAACTGGGGGGTTAGAGAACTGCAACGTCAGGTAGATGGGCAGGCAGACAGACATACAGAGAGAAAGATTAGCACATTCAAGAAATATATATATATATATATATATATATATATATATATATTAAAAACTTTTGAAGCATTTATTCCATTGAAATTGATTTATGTTATATGTGGTGTGACACAGCTGAATCTACAGTCACAAAAAATGCATTCTGGGATTATTATCCACTGGTTGTACAACACTGTCCAAAAAACTTGGGACACTCTGTAAAATGTAAATAAAAACAGAATGCAAATATGTGCAAATCATTTAAACCCTACGTTGAAGAGAAAACTGTACATATCACAGACAACATATCAAATGTTCAAACTGAGACATTTTATAAACCCAGCATCCGTGATGGTACGGGGGTGCATTAGTACGCACGGCATGGGTGACATGCACATCTGTGAAGGCCATTAATACTAAACAATATATACAGGTTTGTGGAGCAACATATGCTGCCATCTATCCTTTTCAAGAAATGCCTTGCTTGTTTCAACAAGACAACGCCAAACCACATTCTACACATATTACAACAGCATGGCTCCTTGGTAAAAGAGTCTGGGTGCTAAACTGGCCTGCCTGTGGTCCAGACCTGTCACCCATTGAAAACATTTGGTACATTATGAAATGAACAAAATTATAAAATAGACCCCAAAGTGTTAGAGAAGCTGTAATCCTATATCAAGCAAGATTGGGAGCACTTTTCACTTTCAAAACTACAGCAATTTGACTTCTCAGTTCTAAACGCTCACAGAGTATTGTTAATGGAGGTGATGCAACACACTGGAAAACATTCCCCTGTCCCAACTTTTTTGAAAAGTGTTGCTGGCATCAAATGTATTTTCACATTTGATATGTTGTCTTTTTTAAATTTCAATTAAATATAGGGACAAGCGATTTGCACATCACTACATCTGTTTTATTTGCATTTTATGCAGCGTCAACTTTTTTGGAAACAGGATTGTAAATGTGACACTTCTGAGCCACATTGTGCTCTAAAAAATTTAATTAATATGTTGAAATGTGCCCCATATCATGAAAAACTGAGGCATGATAGTGATTCTACTTTTTGATTATACACATATAAAACACTTTGAGACATGATATAAAATGGCTGTGTTCCACATCATAGCAATGATAATTTGTGACTGACTAACCCACAAATAATAATGAGTGAAAATGTATGATGTGCTATGTCAATCAGTCTCAACTTACTGCGAAAACTGTTGCAATGTTGAACATCCAATTGATTGCTAAGTGCTGGACAACAGGCCCCCTACACTTACCTGTTCTCTGGACCGTGCCAACCCAGTACCTTGTCAGTCGGTCACTTGATCCTCGCTGCTGTTTAATCTGGTTAGATGATGTGGACACTGATTAAACATTCTGTGTCATATCAGACCTTCTAAGCATACTATATGTGTTCCAAATGGCAGCCTACTCCCTGTATTGTGAAATACTTTAAGTCAGGGCCAATAGGGCTGTGGTCTAACATAAAGCGCTTCATTGGGAATGGCGTGTCATTTAAGAATCCTCATTACCATTAAGAAACAATACACATTCAACCACAGTCCCTCTACGTTAAGTAGTTGGTCATTTTTATTACTTCACTTCAAATAGTCATTTGGTATTTAAATAACAATTTAGATACACATACACTTGGTTTTGAACCAGTCTTGTAATCCTGTACATAGAATTAAGATACACCTTCCAAGCTTTGGAAAGGTTTGAAAATAGCAAACCTCCATAAGATTGTTGACTGATAATAAAGACAATTTCACATTCCTCCTTGCTCTTTCCACATGCCAATTTTAGTTAGGAATGTATGTCAGAGGACTCTGGTCAGAACTATGAAGGGAACAGGGTGCCTTTTAAAACATAAGCCAGAAGAGAAAAGATAATGGTTCTTGTATCACAACGTGTTCTTGACCTGATGATGGTAAGGTTGTTCATTCTTGTTCATTCACAACTATCATCTTGGCAATGAAACATTTTTCTTAAGATGGCATCAAAAATGCAACCATGAAACATTGCGGACAATTTCCAGACAAGAGTAAAATATTAAGGTCTCATAGCAAGAAAGGAAAAGCCCAATAAACCAAGCCCAAAAGACATTAATTAGTTTCTTCAACAGTTAAGTCCTCAAATAAACACCTTCATGGGAGTTTGCCTTTAAAAGTATAGTTTCTTAGCCCTTAATTGTTGGGTAGGGTTCTTTTGAAAATGCACTACAAGGTGTTTCCGGTAAGTGACGCAAATACTGATGGTTAAAAAGAGACCAACACTTTATCCAGGTAAATCAATCTAATGTCAATCTAACCATCAATCGCCATGTTGACACATCAGCAGAAACACGGGGTGAAAAGAGACTTGGATGGGATGACTCTGAAGGTGCAAACCTTTAATCTAACAACCATTATTTAACCCTCACTGAATCATGATAAAGGAGATATGGAGAGGGGGAATCAGAAGGAATGAGAATGAACAGAAGCATAATACAGCATGGTGAAAGCACAGTTTGAGTTTACAGCATGTGAGTTTAAAAAGAACCCCTTAATGTCCTCTAACCCCAGCCCTCTCTCTTGCCCAGGGACTATTTCACTGTACACAGAAGGAGTGGGCAGCAGAACAGAGGCGATTTAACTGACTGCTTTCAATGCCTTGTGCCGTAAGGGCGAAACAACACAGTGAGAGAAAAAGAGGAGCTGGAGAGTACAGAGAGGTAAACGGAAAAAAACTCTCAGAGACATGTCCTTGGATGTCAGTTCAGCCGCCCACTCTGTGAGCTCTCAGTCCTCTTCCTCCTATAGAGAAGTATAGCCGTCGCTCCATGATCGAACTCTAGAGACAAGAGATCCTGCTTGAAAGGGACTCCGAGACTCAGACAATTACTTTGTCACAACACCAGGGTTTGTGTAGAGGGGTTAGTTGTAGTGGAGACAAGGGATGAAGATGGGGCAGAGGCGGTAATTGCAGTACTTAAAGAGAGTGGGAAAGGCCAGAGGGGAGAAAACGGCCATGGTCACTTTTTTACACTGTGCAGGAGGTCTAGTTGGAGCAGTCGAGGTAAAAGAACATCCAGAAGTCTTTATTTAGCAAGCAGAGTTTTAAACAGAGAGACAGAGGGCAGTTCACTCCTTCAGAAAGAGTTGGTATGGAAAGTACAACGGGGGGGGCGGATGGGAGGGTTGGGAATCCAGTGTCTCACTTCACGCAGTTGCAATGCCAACTCCGGACGAGTCACTGAAAGGTTCTGTACACGAGAGGCCTCTGTAGAAATGCCGCCTTAATACTGTAAAAGCACTGTCTGCATGTGTTTGTGCAATCTCAGCCAGTCTGCCGTAAACCTCGGGCTGCACGGTGGTGGGCCACCTCTCCAGCCGTTTCCATGCCGACGGGGATTTTCACGGCGTGTTTGTGTGCGTGTGTTTGGTGAGAGGTCGGTCACAGCCAATGAAAAATGTCAGTCTCTTTATAGATTAGCAATGTATTCTTCTGAGAGCTGTGGGCGAGGACCGATCACTGGTTACTGGCGTCCAAACAGCAGCAGAAGAAGGAGGGAGAGAGTCAGAGGGAGAGCAGCACCTGGGGCATCCGCCGACGAAGGCTGACCTCCGGTCCGGTCCGTAGCCAGCCTAGGGGTTAACAACTGCTCATGGAACGTGAAGTCATCCATAGCCAGGTTATCAGCCAGATCTAAGATAGAAACAGGCCGAGAGACAATAAGACAGGCACACACACACACACACACACACACACACACACACACAAACACACAAAGTAGAGGGGGAGGAAGGATGAGAAAGGTTAGAGACACAGGAAAGAGTGTACAGACAGATGATTAGAACAAACAAGCCCACTCGTTGAATGACCCATGTGGTATGTTCATCCTTTGCGTGATGCCTTGTGCAGCTGTAGAAACAGCATTTCAGTGCAGGAACAAAAAACAAACCTTGAAATCCCATGCATACACCCAGGTAATGAACTGCAAATACACCGGGCTTGGAATGTGTCAAAATAATAGCCCCTTTTTCATTGGATATTAAGAAGGAGAGGTTTAGAATTCCCATTGAGATTCAAAAATATCTATAACAGGAATACTCAAATCAAATACTGTATATGGTAGATTTAAACACTTAAACATTAAGCAGTGGGAATAATTTGCAATGAAAGGTGGCTGTAGAAAAGGTGCAGGAAGTATGTTTGTTGACAGATAGCTTAACCAAAGTCAGTTTAACCAAGTCACCATAGTGTGCCAACAGTTTTGTCAATGACAATTGTTTATTTTCTTCTGAGTGATAACAGTAAACGTACGTAAGCCAGAAGAAGGGTTCTGTAATGCTCAAAATCCAATGGTTAGAGACCAAACATTTTCCTCTCCAGTTTCATTGTATTGTAACATTCCTTGTTATATGAGCCATGTTATACAACCCCAGGATTAACCCTATGGGGACCTTGGAGTCCACTCTGAACCTTGAAGACTCCATTCCAGGTTTCATTTCAACCCTATAGTCAGGGACTGATTTAGTCCTGGGACACCAGGTGGGTGACATTAATGATGAGGTAGAACAGAAAATCTGCAGGCTCCGGACCTCGTAGGGTCTCGGACTCGTAGGGTCTCTCTCTCTCTCTCTCTCTCTCTCTCTCTCTCTCTCTCTATCTCTCTCTCTCTCTCTCTCTCATTTTGTGGGACTATCATCTGTTCTCAACTGGACAATATTTGACTGGTACTATATCCCTCCTGTCTCTTTATCTATAGGTCCTGTCTATTGATATATACACCCTATCACATTATGTATACCCCCTGTCTCTGTATATATACCCCCTTTCTCTTTGTATACAACCCCTGTCTCTTTATATACACCCCCTGTCTCTATATATCTACTCTGTCTCTCCTTATATACCCCATGTCTCTGTTTATATACCCCCTGTCTCTGTATATGTAACTCCTGTCTTTCTCTATACACCCCCTGTCTCTTTACAAATACACTCTGTCTCTCTATATTTGCCCCGAGTCTCTCTACATATAACCCTGTCTCTGGCTATATATCCCCTGTCTCTGTATATATACCCCCTGTCTCTGTATATATACCCCCTGTCTCTCTATATGTACCCCCTGTCTCTGTATATATACCCCTTGTCTCTGTATATATACCCCTTGTCGCTCTACATGCACCCCCTGTCTCTGCATATATACCCCCTGTCTCTCTATATCTACCCCCTGTCTCTGTATATATACCCATGTCTCTGTATAAATACCCCCCATCTCCTTATATATACCCCCTGTCTCTGTATATATACCCCCGGTCTCTCTATATGTACCCCGTTTCTCTATATGTAATCCCTGTCTCTCTCTATACACGCCCTGTATCCCTCTCCCCTTGTCTCTGTCTTGCTGTCTACCTCTTTCCCTGTTTCTCTCCTATCTCCCTCTCCTGTGTCTCTCTCCCCATCTCTATCTCCCATTGTCTCTCTCTCACTGTCTCCCTCTCCTCCTGTCTCTCTCATCCCCATCTCCCTCTCCCTCGTTCTCTCTCTCCCTCTTTTTCTCCTCTATGTATGCTCATTCTTTCATGCTTTGTCTAGGAGGAAGTCATCAGGGAGACAGCAATATGAAGGCTGAGTTATGACAAAGAGCAATAGGATATCTGTAAT
>JACXGJ010003677.1:24390-51774 GCA_016801105.1 Esox niger
CACACACACACACACACACACACACACACACACACACACACACACACACACACACACCCTCCAGAACAGCAGTTAATTTCTCAAATACCTCCCACTCACAGTTGGAGCCAGGGCTTTGTGTCTACACAACCAAATCTCACACACGCACCCAATCGCACATACACACTCACTCTCGATCATGCGTACGCTCGCAAACAATCACACATACGTGTTCACACTATCACACACGCACAGACACAGAAACAATCACGCATACATAAAGTGCACATTAAACCCTGGCACGCACACTGCAGATCTGAGTGCCAAAAATAACTGACGCCAACCAATTGAGTTAGGTGACACATGCTCATTGTCTGATTCCTGTTGCTGATGCAGGGGGAGGAGAGCCTGTGAGCAGAGCAGCAGGCAGGGCCTGGGTGCACAACACCTGTGTCCAAAATGACATAATCCGTGCATAGGGCTCTCATTAATAATGGGCCTTAGTCAAATGTAGTTTAATATATACAGGCAACAGAGCTGGGCTCCCTCAGGAAGAGGGAGAAAGATGCGAGAGAGAGCGAGAGAGGGCAAAGTCAGGGGAGGGGGGGTGGAGAAAGGGAGAGTTTGGGGGAAAGGCGGGGGGGCAGTCGTCTCAGTGATCCCTGATGCCCATAGGTCCACGCCAGTCAGCTTGTCTAAAACAGACACGTAAAGCCCAACGCGGTGGCTGAAAGACTCCCAGTATCTTCACAGTTACGACATCGCTTTGCTGTTGTCCTTCATCCTCTGACATGGGCAGCAGAAAGGAACATTGGACGACAGCAGTGGATTGTACCATTGACTCAATTAAACCCAAGGCGCAACTCGATACAGCTTTCATTTACACTCTGGATGAAGGGAGGGGCGTGTAGCTACGTGTCAGTGAAGTTGGTGTGTGTGTGTGTGTGTGTGTGTGTGTGTGTGTGCACACATGTGCAGTAACTACTGAGAACATGGGCTGTGCAAATGCGACATGCGGACTGAAATACACCAAGGAGAAGTCTGTTAAATTTGCTCTCTCTCGCTAGTTTAAAAATGGATACATGAATGACCCGACAGAGGGGCTTTGTTTAGTCGGCACTAAAGCAAATCAACTGGGACTGAAGACAACGCAAACCCTGACCCCCAATACCATACTCAGATCAGGGACCTTTTATACCCTGTCAGAATTAGTGACAAACACCTGTGTGAATGTGTGTTTATCTCTCACACACATACACTACCGTTCAAAAGTTATGGGCGACTTAGAATATGGCCTTGTTTTCCAGGATAATATATATTTCTTGAATAAGAAATATTGAAAATGAATCGGAAATGTAGTCATTGACAATGTTAGACAAGGCATTATTCTAACTGTCAATATGTTGAGGTAATCTGAAGAGATTTCACCCCATGCTTCCTGAAGCACCTCCCACAAGTTGGATTGGCATGATGAGCACTTCTTATGTACCATAAGGTCAAGCTGCTCCAACAACAGCTCAATAGGGTTGAGAATCCAGCGACTGTGCGGGCCACTCCATTATCGACAGAATACCAGCTGACTGCTGTCTCAAATGTTTCTGGACCAAACTTACATTTGTCTAGCCCTTACACTTTTTTCCAGTCTTCCTCTGTCCCGGGTCTATGTTCTTTGGCCCATCTTAATCTTTTCTTTTTATTGGCCAGTCTGAGATATGGATTTTTCTTTGCAACTCTGCCTAGAAGGCCGGCAGCACTGAGTCGCCTCTTGACTGTTGACATGTGACTGGTGTTTTGCAGGTACTATTTAATGAAGCTGCCAGTTGAGGACCTGTGACCTGGCGTATGTTTCTCAAACTAGACACTCTAATGTATATGACCCCGTGCTCCGTTGCGCACCACGGCCTCCCACTGTCTACACTGTATACATTTGATTATGTTTTTATGAAAAAGAAATCACTTTTCTTTCAAAACAAAGACATTTCTAAGTGACCCCAAACTTCTGAACGATAGTGTAAATGAAATGCAACAGGAGACAGAGGACAGAGAGCTCTGTGCCTTTGTCTCTTTTGTGACTGAAAAAGGGAGGGGTCAGGGACCATGGACAGGCAGACAGAGACAATACGGCAGATAGATGGATAGGCCGGAGCTATAAATAGAGAAACATTCCCTGTGGTGATTAATGGGACCAATCTGGGCCTTCTTGGCTCCCATTAGAGAAGAGGAGCTCTCCTGGTTCCCCATTCAACCCCCACGGACAGCAGATCCCTTTTAGGAGTATCACTCCCAGAGGGACTCTACCAAGCCAGCTTTATCACAGCCTGATGAGCTCCAGTTACCACACAGAGGGAAGGTCAACTGTCCACCCATTGATTGGTTATGGAAGGCCCAGGAACTGGGCTCAATGAAAGTGCACGCCAGCTTTATCACTCTCTTGCACGCACAAACTCACACACACAAGTATGAACACACCACAGACAGACACACGCACACAGAAAGCAATGCCTGACCTTTCAGGCATCCACCCAGACTCCCTCTCATCACTGTGTCTGGATGTGCTCTGACTCCATTCTCCCTTCATATAAGGGACGTAATGCAAGAAGATTTGGAAATGCTCTGTGTTTCTGTGTGTGTGCGTGACTGTGGTGTGTTTATGCTTGCGTGTTATGCGTAAAGGAGAGTGTGTGCCGGTGGTTTGTGTGTGTGTGTGTGTGTGTGTGTAAAAGCATTCAGTGAAGCCTAACCCTGAGGCCTTTCCAGAGCGTCTCTTCCATACAGATAGCTTCCCACACTAGAGCCTCTGTGCATTTTTACAACAAGGCCAAGAACATGTAAACAGGTCCTGGGGACGTGTAATTGTTGAGCACAGGACTTTAGCTTTTTACGAAAAAACATGAAAAACCGACATTGTTATAGACCACTAACTATTTTCCTCCTTTTGCAGACACTGAAAGATCGGCTGCGCATATTTAAATGTCCTTAACTAAACAATTGATTGTCCCTGACATGGCCAAGTTGAGTTTATTTACAACACATGTGAATTGGACAGACAGGGGCTTTTTTTCTGGTCAGGTGAGTGTGGGGAATATTAGTCTCCAAACACAGGTGCTTCTTATGAAACCAAACAGGAAAAGGTTTGGATTCTGGACCCCTCCCAAATGGTCCTCTGTTGTCTACTGGGTGGACTACCCTGGAACAGAGGCCCTGGGAAAAAGTAAAACACCATGTAGGGAATAGGATGTGATTTGGTATGCAGACTCTGTGAGCACATAAAAACACCTGAGCCTGTAGAACTATCTGTAGATTTTTGAGATTCAAGTGCTTAAAGGATCTTCTAAGGATCCGGACATGTTGATTAAAGCTAATATTTGATCCTTCATCTACTCCTTTTACTGAATGGTGGAAGAATCTGTTCATTTAAATGTAACATAGAATTGGTAGAAATTCGTGACTTGTATTTAACTCCCGCTATCACATACATTTTGGGGGGGGCTATCTTTGGCTTGTTTAGTTTGTAAATACTCCATAAATACTATTACAATGAAACTGTTACCGACTGAAATGTAATGTAAATCGATTACATTAGGTTTTATATCGAAGTTAGTCAAGGGGTAGGGTTTGGTATGTATTTACTGCTTTGTTGTGTAAAAGCTCTGGTCACATTCTAGTAGTTATGTATGGGTCATGTAATAGACCAGCCCGGGGCCAGCTAGGGCTGTCCCAGGGTTGGAGCAGGGAGCTGAGAAGAGCAGGGTGGGGTGTCCGTTTGTCGAAGGGTCGGTAGGCCTGGAATCTGAATGTCTGTCTCCACACCCATAGGCCAACCACAGGGGCGCTCAGAGGCCAGGATGGACTTGGCCAAAAACAACTAACCGCCCAGGGGAGGGCGAGCAACTGGCCATGGAGCAGCTAGCAACAGCACCGGCTCTGTTAGCTCAGCTCTGCTTTCCCCACCTCCACAACGTCGTAAACACACTGACTGCGGGAAAAATCTGTGCGATCCGGCAGATGTCATTCGTTTCAATGAGCATTCCGCACCACAATGAGAAAGTTGTTGGCATGGGCTGCGTTGCGTTTTGACTAGCGCACGCTCTGAACTTGTGTGATAATCAAACATACAAGAACAGGTTTAAAAATAACATCAACATATTGAAGTAATGTGCTCTTCAGGGTTATGCGATGGAAATCTGATGGGTTTTTGATAGATTTGTGATGATAATATGATGGGATATGGATGGATATGTGATGGGTTATGGATGGATGTGTGATGGATATGTGATGGGTTATGTGGTATGATATGAATGGATATGTGATGGGTTATGTGATAGTAAACGTGGAGAACCTGCGTTTAGCAGTTATGCTGTACACAACTGGAATAAACTACCAGAAGATCTTAGACGTTCACCAAATGTGTCCATTTTTAAATCCAGGCTAAAGCACTTCTCCTTTCACGTGCCTATGACTGAGCTCTTAAAATTGACCACACTGTGAAACTTATAGCTCCCTATGTTTTTAAAACAGCACTGTTAAGTCTTACAGCTTTTATAGTTTCCCATGTTTTCATATTCTATTTCTATTTTATTATTCTATGTTTTATTATTATGCTGTATTTTATATTTCTCTTCTTGATTTATTTTGTTATTAAATGTATATCTTGCTATGTTTTATCAATTATATGGTAATGGTAATAATATATAGTAATGCAAGTTCTGGTGCTTTCAGAGGAATAACCTCTGTGTAAATGTAACAATCTGCTGATGATGGATCTGACTGTTTGATTCTATTGCATTATTTATATTTTCACTGTAAAGCACATTGAATTGCTTCTATGTATGAATTGTGCTATATAAATATACTTGCTTGCTTGCTTATTATATGGATGGATTTGTGATGGGTTATGTGATGGGATATGGATGGATATGTGATGGGATATGAATGGATATGTGATGGGATATGAATGGATATGTGATGGGATATGAATGGATATGTTATGGGATATGAATGGTTATGTGATGGGATATGGATGGATATGTGATGGGATATGAATGGATATGTGATGGGATATGAATGGATATGTGATGGGATATGAATAGATATGTGATGGGATATGAATGGATAGGTGATGGGATATGAATGGATAGGTGATGGGATATGAATGGATATATGATGGGATATAAATGGTTGTGTTATGGGATATGGATGGATATGTGATGGGATATGAATGGATATGTGATTGGATATGAATGGATATGTGATGGGATATGAATGGATATGTGATGGGATATGAATGGATATGTGATGGGATATGGATGGATATGTGATGGGATATGAATGGATATGTGATGGGATATGAATGGATATGTGATTGGATATGAATGGATATGTGATGGGATATGAATGGATATGTAATGGGATATGGATGGATATGTGATTGGATATGAATGGATATGTGATTGGATATGAATGGTTATGCAATGGGATATGAATGGATATGTGATTGGATATGAATGGATAGGTGATGGGATATGAATGGGATATAGTGGTTGTGGGCATCACAGGGACAGAGGAAACCCATAAGACCAGTTAAATGGCTTACCATTTAATTTTATCCCAGTATTCTACAGGTTATACTTGCTATCCCTAATCCAAATGAAATGCAGTTTATTCAATTTTATTAAATCCCTGTATCCCTTTGCCACGAGTTGACAGGATAGAACATTCAAATTATCGGAATTAGTCCGCTATTTATCCTCAGTTTGGGACTTGCATTCTGAAAGTGCAGAAAGTACCAAAGTTGCGGAAATGGCAGTATGTTCTTTGTGTAACAGATACCAAAGGGCGATAAACTCCTCAACTTGTGTGTGTTCACAGCATTACTGTTGTAGTAGCAGAGGAACACTCCTAGAACACATCAGGAGGTGGGGGAGAAGAGCGAGGAAATTTGAAAAGGAGAGATAAGGGAGAAAGATCAAGAAAGTAAAAAAGAGAAAGCTGAAGAAATGGAAAGAGAAAAGGGTAGGAAAATTGAGAAACACTAAAGAGATACAGGGGTCAATCAAGACATGGCAGAAGGTTAGAGGAGAAGAAAAGAGCTGAGAGATAGAGGACAAACAGAGGAGATGACTAGAGGTGAGGGATGGAGATTTAGAGAAGGAGGAGATGGATAGAGAGGGATAGAGAAATTGAGGAGAAAGGTAGGAAAATGATAATAGAGAGGGATTAATATTTATAACACAGAGGGAGGAGAGATAGAGAGAGGAGAGGTATAGGAGGGATTTGGAGAGAAGGAGGAAAGTGTTTGTTTCTGCCTTGTCGTGTTCTTATCTACCATGGCAGTATGACAGTATATTGGAGTTATTATTTTATATTGATTGATTATTTATTGAGTGACATTGATTATTTTAGCTCTGTTAAGAACAGACACCCATGGCTGTAGAAGCTCCAAGCCAACATTCCAGACTGCCCACTCAAAGGTAGCTTTGTGACATAAATGCAAGTCAACACCTATTAATTACATGGTTAGTGTGGAACTGCATTAATCCCAAATGACGTCCTATTTCCTATACAGTGTACTACATGGCCAGGGACCATCTGGCAGGCAAGCAAGTCCCAGTGGTGTCAAAGAGGGGATGACCAGTGCATCAGACCTATATGCTCTCTACAACTCTGTCTTAGTCTCGCACACATTCTCTTTTGTAACCCTCCCAATTAAATTAACTCCCAAACTGTTTTTAGTCCACAGCCTCAGAGAGCAGGTAAACAGGAAGAGAAAGACAGAAAGACCTAGAGACAACTGGTAGACCTAAATTCTTAGAATAAAATTATTTCTGCAGAGCCGGCCACAGTTCAGGCAGGAAAAGAGTTGGAAAACTTGGGTGAATGCTGAGCAGAGCCGAGGACATGGAGGGGTAAAAACCATAACAAATCTAACATACAAAGAGCTGATTCTGTGCTGAGGCTCTGAGGTTGTGGCAGGGGCTCCTTCGGGGAGGGAGCTGTGCACTAGCAACATGGAGCAGGCCCGGCCCATATATCTCCCAGCACTTTCTCCACTGCAGAGGATGGTGCTGACAAGAGTTCAGAGGTCAGCAGGGTGTGATGGGTGGGGAACGTTCTGTAACAATGGAGGTTCTTCTCAGAAACATGAGTAGAGATGGGGGAGAGGGAGAACTTATAGCCTGGGATAAGGGAAGACATACAGTACAAAGTATACAGCACACTCCGTAACTATTAGGGCAGTAAGGCAATACGTTTCTTATTTTGGCACTAAACCTCAAAAGTTTAAGTACAGATATTACATGGTGCATGTTAGGAGGCATTTAAGGAGGCATGTAAGGAAGCATGTAAGGAGACATATAAGGAGGCATGTAAGGAGGCATGTTAGGAGGCATGTAAGGAAACATGTAAGGAAGCATGTAAGGAGGCATGTAAGGCTGCCAATAGAACAGGCTCACATGTCCTCCTGTGTAATAAGGAAAGCAGCCACAGCAGAGTGAATTCTTATGTGTAGAAGACTCACTGGAGTTGGCGCCTCATCATACAGCGAGTTAATAACCCCAAACAAACTGCCAAAGCAACTCGTAGTTGTTTTTCTTACCAGAAAGTGGAAAGTTCTTGACTGGCTAAGTCAATCTCCTATAGGAATCCAACGGAACATGACATTTGTGCTGAAGAGACTTAAGGCAGAATAGAAAAATGGAAGACGCTTGCAGTACAGGCACACCATCACCAGAGAAGGTACCCAGAGTCTGACGAGGTATTAAACAAAGGTTCTAATCTTTTCCAAAGCTATTGCTACCATCTACGTATAAACAATACACCCAACAGTGAAATCAATGTGTACACAAATACCCTCAAATAAAAGTAGGCAATTTATCCTTTACCCTCATAGTAATAGTTTTTTTTACAGAAAACAAAACATATTTTACACAACAAAATAATCATATGTGTACTATTAATGAAATATTCATGTAGCCTATCATGACGTATATCATGAAGTAAAATCATGTCCATACGATGACAATTATTCATGTGCAATACATAACAAGTGTTTGATCCTTGTCATTTGTCGTAAAGCTCAGGTTGGTTACAGAGGATAATCAAGAAACAGCATGCATTTCATCTGTATGTGGCCATTACTGTGCCAAATAATGGAAAGTACAGCAATGTAACTTGATGTAAATTATATAAATGCTGTGGACTGTGAAAAGTTTAGGTTACTATCATGACTGTAGCCAGTGGGTGGATCTTAAATGAAATTATAGTATAGACTTTTTTTGGCATGGACTATGTGAGAATTCTTGGTAACTAAATAGTGGAATTTTCAACTTATAGAGCCAAAATATCACAAAAAAACATAGTTTTCCCTATAATTATGAAGCACTATATACAGGTCAGAATGTATGAATGTCAGCAGCATTTAAAATCATTTCACAAAGCAAATACAAAAACATAATTTATCACGAGCAGACACTTTTCTTAAAGCAAAACCAAGTCCAGTCATCGGAGAAAAGGTGGGCCACCACCCATTTGAACTGCCCTTGTGGCACTATGTATCCAAGCACAAAGAATTCTTCAAGTTATTCCTGAAGCCTGATGAAGAGAAACCAAATGCACATTCTCTCTAATTGATACCAAAAAAATTGTATTTTAATTCACATCACTATGATAAACTCTGTTGAGAGGTAATAAAAGAGACTTGAATGTATTAATATAAATAGCATTGCCATAATTGCCTTTTTTAATGAAGCTCATCATCTTCCCATATATAACCTAGTATATGTATGCAGGGGCTATCTAATATTGATCCTGTGACAGAATACATTTTCATAACTTTGATACGTTTCAGCAGAATAACTTTTAAAATAAACAAAAAAGAGTGCTTATCTCATCTTACATACAAAGAGGCCCATCCCACCTTTTATCAATAATACATACAGTAGTCCATGGATTTAGAGAGCAGTATAGAGCCAGGTATAATGGGTGTGAAATGGCTAGTCAGTTAGCCCTGTGTGGGGGGGTTGAAACAAATCTGTTACATCGGCTCTGCCAAGCTGCAGGTGTTGCTGTGGATAAGGAGCAGTTCAAAGCGGGGTGAATGTAACTGGTGTGAACCAGTCAGTGTTCAGAGCTGATAGCAAACAATCTGTTACATCACTTGCTCTGAAACCTAGAAGCAGTTGTTTCCATTGCTCTGCAATGGCAGCAGCCAGGAGGGGTGGGGACTATGCTTCATAGGTGACAGTCGTCCTTCTGTCCAGAGGATTGCGGGTTCAAGCCCCATGCGGGTGGTTCATGGTGAAACTGCTACACAGGTTCAGAATGGGACCAGGCTTCCTTTGGTCTTGGGTCTTCCAAGTGACCCAGCTGTCTAAGGCACTGGTCGCAGCATACCACAAAGGGTGAGGCAAATTGCCTCAGCATCAAATCGGTGGCATCAATTCCTGGCAAGGGTTCCCTTCAATCATCAATCAAATTTATTTTATAAAGCCCTTTTTACATCAGCAGTTGTCACAAAGTGCTTTCACAAAACACCCGGCCTTAAACCCCAGGGAGCAAACAACAATAGTGATGAACTTCAGTGGCTAGGAAAAACTCTTTAAGAGGGCCATATTTAGGAAGAAACCTAGAGAGGAACCAGGCTCCGAGGTGTGACCAGTCCAAAATTTTAATAGTTCAATGCATGTGGGCTAAACCCAAAGTTCCCTTGTCACATTGCAACTAGCAACTACTTGAGATGGGTTGTGGAACTGCAAGCTAAGTGTGGTTGTTACGAGCATTCTCAACTTCCTGGCTGACAAGCAGTGTGATCAGAAGCAGCAAGACGTGGTTGGACATGTGCCAGTAGTCCCGAATGACGTAGCCTCTCAGTCAACCTAAATCTAAGTCTCCCCCAGGCCACAGTAAGAACATGTCAGTCTTTACCTGATTAGGTATCTCATGCATACCTGCTCTTGAATACAGATTTTGTTGGGGGATGTTTGACTGTGAAAAGCTCCTGTTTTGCTGCCAGACTTTCCTTTTAAATGTTGTAGTGGTCAGGCTGTGGTCTCAATTAGAAACATGAAGCTTATTATCACCAGCATTCCTCTAGCACCATACAGAACTTCAGAAAAAGAGAGAGAAAAGAAAGAGAGAAAGCTAGAGGGAAAGAGAGGAGAGAGATAGAAAGAGGGAGAGACTGGAAGAAAGACTGTAGAGAGGGTCAACGTGGTTCAACAAACATGACATGTGACTCACACATCCACACCCAAAATTACATGAACCCGGTTATGACAACAAAATAGCAAATTTGATTTAGAATGAGTTTGAAGAGACCATTTCCTCAAAATGGTGGACAATTTCCCTTCTCAATCTGCTGCCCTGGTGGAGAGCTGGAAAACAGCCGGCAGGGAAGTGGAAAGGAGCACGACACGCTGTGTGCTGTGTTTGTGGACTGTGGCGGAGTTGATGGACAAGACCCTGCAATGAGTCTGGAATCAATTTAGCGCGTCCAATAGTGACTGCAAATGTAAATAAAGCTCTTGAGCAAACAAACGTTTTTCAGGAGGCACACACAAAAACACAGCAAAAATGCATAGGGAGGAATGGGAGACTGGTTGGCCCCCTGGACTGTCTTCTCTGGGAACTACGGTTTATGTTTGTTTTTATAGATTGGTGGCAATTGAAAAACGGAGGCTCCTCTTTCCTCCCTCTGGGTGCTCTTAAGGATTTTATCCCTCAATTGACTTACAAAAGCAGATCCATGGCGGTCAATTTCTTTCAACTTCCTTCCTTTCATTTCCCACCATAGTCCTTGCATTTTGTCTCTAATCCTATATCACCCCATCTTTCCTTTTCAGTATGTGACTCTTCCGGAGCTGACAGGAACACTTTACCAGCACTTACAAATGTGTATGCTATCAATTACTCTCTCAAGTAGCCTAACATATCACCTGCTCAGATTCATCGCTAGCTACCTAGTGCAGTCAATAGTTAAAACAGAACTTCCATACCACAACTTCAGCATTTAACTATCAAGAAACATTAGCTTACCTAAAAACCCAATAATGCTGTTATGTGATATTAAAGGGTAGCTGACAGGCATAGCATCGGGCACAACTCCATGTTCTCATGCTGGCATAGCTGGCTGGTTTATTGATGTTAATTAAATGAAAAGTCAATGCCATGCTGTGTGATACATGCACATAAGTACATCCCCAACCTACTACACCCATTAGCTAGCCAACTGAAGTTAACAAGTAGCTAGCTGGTAGGACTAAGCTAATGCTATGGCTGTCAGTATTAGCTTATAGTAAATCATAGTCAACTACAAAAGTTTATTCTCAACCTCTAACATTTGAAAATGATGCACTGCTCATTTATAAAATAGGCATGAATACTTTTCACCAATCCCGTTATACCAATGGCTAAAGAAAATGTGACATACCGAATTATAAATCAGGGCAAATGCTGCAAATCTTATGTGGAAGGGAAAAACCTAGCACCTAGCATGGTTTGTCATTTCACTATTGTTTTATTCTGTTTTGAATTACCTTGTCTAAGCACTCATTTTGTCAACAGTCGGCTTTCCGTGAGCCTGTAGGAAATTAATTTGACAGTAGCCACAAAGATTTTTTGTTTGGCAAACAAACAAACTGTAATTGACATACAATGTTTCCTTGATGAGAAGATCAGCAGCATCTTAACCCAGTTTCATTTTCCTCCTAGACTCCCACAGTCCAGCCACTAGACTATCTCTCCTCGTGAGAAATGCAAGTACCAACTGGTTGTTCCAGATGTTTACATCATGGACCATCTGAGTCTTATTTTCATCATGTGGAAGTCATGTAGCAGCTACAAGCCACCTTGCTTTAAAGTAATCCATCTGATCCTTCTTAATTTATTTAACTAAAAACAGTTTTTATATAGATAGAAATTCTATAAAGGGTTGCCAACCATCCACCAGCAAATCTACTGTGTGTGCAGACCACCAACATAGCTCCTCACCTAACCACAATATAGCCAAAACATCAGCTAGACATACAGTACAGGATAAGACCTTGAAAAGTGTAGGTGTGATTCAAATGCCTGCTCACCCAAAAGATCTTCAGATAGAGGGGTTGTTGTGTTTTATACAGCATCATTTCAGTGCAGTTATTCTAGTTGGTGGGGTAGTAAGTTCTTTGATCACAAGCCCAATGTTAGATGGTAGGTTTGTTTATCAGAGACCAGATGCCTTTTACTTACTTTTTCATGTTGTACATAGAAACATAAACAATTACTAGTTATGGAAATCTGGTCCCCTCCACTCCCACTATACCCAGCCACTCTGGGGCTTCTACACAAACATGCATAAACTTGTTTTACTATTCTTCTAAGGACTTTTGGAAAATGTTTTGAGGCATTCCTATATTAAATGGATTCCTATAAAACATCTTATGTTCCCTAATGCCTATTCCTAAAGCTTACCCTAATATAAACCCTTATCCCCAAAATCTAAACCTAACCTTACCCTAGGGCTCAAACCAAACCTAAACCTGAATATAACTCCAAGCCAAAACCCAAAATAAATGTGTGTGAGGACTGGGAAAATGTACTCACTTTTCCTGATTTGTGTTAAATATAGTTTACTATATCTGAAATAATTTTTGTTCACAGACAAACAAACAGATATATACACATATGTTTACACAGATTGTGGCAAGCTTCATTATCGTTGTGAGGGGCGTGGGACAACAGTTTAAGAGAAGGTAGAGGTTACTTTGGGGCTGAACTCATCTACAGACTTTTAGCTACCCTGACACACACACACACACACACACACACACACACACAAACACACACACATACACTAAATATTTCCAGTTTTGACATGTTAGATTAACAGATCATGTTCATTGGTCCCTAACATTTTCACTTTTATTAATGTTTTCTTTTGAAAATTACAGCAATTTCTGTAACTGTTATCTGTTTCGTTCTATGACACACACAAGCTGTGTAGGACATGTTAGAAGAAATTCAAAAGCAATGCATGTTGTCTATAATCAATTATTACTTGTTGATCTTCCTTGACGTTTTAATGAACCTCCCAAAACAATTCTGGTTTTGCATATGGCAAATGGCTCCCAAAAATGTAAATCACATAATTGTCCCCAAATAAACATGCTTCATGAAAATTCATTGTGTTGATAGGCTAGTAGAAACTGTAGTAGAAAAACATAATAAAAAAAACACTGATCAATATTTTCTTTTTATCCAAACAGTCTCTAGTGGAGGAAATCCATAATTTGTTAGTTACTAGCACACAAAAAAGATCAAATACTGGTCTATGCTAGTTTGAAAACCATCTCTCTGTCTATTTACACAGAGTAAAAACTGAGGTCTTAGTGTCTACATTTCTGGCGGTATCTATAAATATTAACATTGACATCTCACAATAGGTCTTTAAATCCCTTGATTTGTCTGGCAGCTGTTGCATTTGCCAAATGCTACATGGTTCCTCTAGGTTCATTTCTTGGACTCACTGTTTTGTGAGTCACTGTGTGAACTAATATGTTGTGACTGCTCTTGGTAACTCCTCCATTCACCTTCATGTCGGCAACAGTATGTTGTACACAACAGGCCCATCACTGAACACTGCTGATCACCCTAGATAGTTTAATAACATCAAACACAGCGTTCTTCAGAGAGACCCTACTTCCACCAGCCCACCCCACCCCAAACATCCCCGCCCTGAATAGATCAGATCTAGTTATTGACATGTAACAATATCTCGGTATATGGTTTGACTACTCACACTAATTCATTGCCCGTATAACCCAGCTTCAGGCTCGAAATTATTACCAGAATGACTTTTTTAAGAATGACTCACTTAGCTGCTATCTGATCAATACATCTGCTAAGCAGTCTGTGTGTGGGTTTGCTGTATGTAGTCTAGTTCCATCCTTTTTCACTTTCCCAATCCATATCACTGTTGCACACACACACACACACACACACACACAGCCATGTGGGCATCGCGCAGCCAGCACCTGTGTGTTCCCCCAGCTCACATCTGCTGTCTGAGCATGTTGGCGTCAGCCCATTGGCTCCTCCCATACCACACAGACCAACCTGCAGCGCACATGCCCTCTAACCAGCTTACACGTGTCCAACACACTATCACATTCGCATCATTACAGCCTCCAAAACATCTGGGAATCAGACTGGATGGTGGATGCGCTTTATCTAAACATAGAAAAATACCGGGTCTGGGTGAAACATATTTGTGTCCCGAATGGCACCTTATCCCCTATATGAGTAGTGCAGTATGTGGCCTGGTTGAAAGTGTTGCATTACATGTTGGAGTCTGGCATAGTGGTCTGAGCTCCTGACTCAAGACTACACATGCCCCCCAAGGACAGGGGTTTGTCCCAGCTTGGCCGACTGTCTGTGCCCTTCCTATCTGCTTCCTCTTCCACAGTCTCAACTTCCTGCTTTCACGAAGATGAATGAGTGGAAAACAATATGCACTACATGCAAAAATGGAAAGGGATGTTCCACATAGAGAATAGGATTTGCATTTCTGTTACTAGGCAGACATCCTCACCCACAGCGATTTGCAGTTAGCTAGGTTAGGGACGTGGGATGTGTTTTGATGAAGACGTGCGGTCACCAGCCTCCATTGTTGGATAAGAAGTGCTGTGTGACTCACCTATCAGGTGGTTAGGTGTCAAAGGTGACACCTGGAGCAAATGAACATTCCAGGATTTAGAGCTGGCAACAATGGCTGGCTATTATATCTACCCATAGGGAGAGGAGATTGTGTTTATGCACGTGAATCTAACTACCTATTCAGACAAGTATTCTGCCCTGTTTTCGGACTTTTTTATGCCTGTTATGTCTCCTCTATTATTTGACAACTCCTTCCCCTGGTCACTCCATGCATGTGTGGCAAACCTGAGAGTGGAGCCCAGCCCTAACTCTTGCACTGAACGACGTGTTTTACGTAACACTTTGTATTTTGCTAACCCCTGCTGCCGATAAAAGGCTCAAGAGCCCTGAAAAAAACAGCTTTTATTCAACGTTTACAAGTGACCGAATGTCTGGAGAGCTGGAAAATAACAAGAGCTCTATTCACAGAGCCCATGCCAGGAGTGATGCGGAGCGGGGCAGTGAGAGAAAGACAGAGACACAGGGTCCATGCAGCTCACTAGGAACGCCCTGGTTCTTTTTCCTCAGCCGGCTTAAGATACAGTACAAACCCAGACAAAACTGTTATGGCCAAAGCTGTAACAGTCAACCCTATGACTTCAACTGTCACCTTTAAAAAGAAAACTCAATCTTTTTTCTGTCTTTTTCTTAATACAATTTCTGGCCATGGAATTTAGTACGGTATGAAGTTAAGCGGGGCCCTTAAAGACAGACTGTTGTAATTAGGGCAAATCAATTGTTTTATTCTTTAAACAACAAGGTATCCAAAGGCACTCTGCTTGTGAAATGAGCCACAGGAAGAAGGATGCTGTTTGGTAGTCTCAGGTAATGTTTCAGAGGAAAATTTTCAGAAAATTGCTAAATGTAAAAGTAGATTGTGGGATTGTGAGGTGGGGGAGCAGGTCAGAGGGTTTACACACTGAGGATGCTGCAGGTATATTGTTGGTGCAGAACCAGGTGTATGTGAGAAGGCAAGCCCTGATTCATTTACACTCTGATATGATAGGGGCAAAAACCTGGAGACATTATCAAGTATTAATGCGCCCGCACACATGTCAAATATATTTGACTTGAACTGTTTTTCTAATCCTAACCCTAATGTTATTCCTAACCTTAACCAAACCCTAACCTTAACACCAACTCCCAATCCTATCATCCTAAGAGTACCCCCACACTATTCAGAACCACACAACAGAGGGACCCACTATAGGCCATGGTGCTGTGATGGCAGTAGTGTGTCCAGTGTGTGTGTGTGTGTGTGCCTGGCTGGGCTGGGGAGTCTAACTGAGAGGGGGTGGAGGAGAGGGGGAGACATACGGCACACAGCCTGTCCTGGAATAGCTCTACAGGCCTGGAATGCTCTATAGAATGTGCGGCAGAGAATTCTATTGGATAGCAGGTTTTGGGGAGGTTATGGGGGTGGAGACGGGACTGCTGGGTGGGTTGGGGGAGTTGGAATCCCTGCAGAGAATGGCCTACGTTAGATCAATCACCCTGGATCATTCCGAACATCCACTCTGTGGTCATCAGACTGACAGCTTTGACATGGGGGCCCGAGCTCTGCCTGTGTCCTGTCTGCACCTTGTTGTTGTGGCTTCTGTCACCTTTCCCAGGCCCTGTGAAGGGGGGCACGGAGAGGGGAGAGGCTGGGGGGGCGGTATGTGCTTTAGTAGACCCTGTCTATTCTCCTCTCCCCTTTTTTTCCTGTGGGATACTTTCTGAAACCAAATCCATCTGGTCCATCTCAAAGAACCAGGCACAGACAGGGCTGCCCATTAGGGCCTCCAACTGTGCAGCTTGACCTTTGTCTCCAGCCCCCCGTTTGACCAAAACAGGATGAAAGAACACTGGGGTCAGCGTTTACTAGGTCATCACAGGCTATCAGCAACTATCTCTGTACCTGTCTGCATTAGAGACACTTCAAGGTCTGCAAATATTTCTGACTGGCTTGTACAAACAACCACAAAGACAGAACACACAGGCTCACACAATTACATGAACACACAAACACACACCCAAACGTCTAGTGAAGTAACCTACAGAATTTAGGAGGGCAGATACTGGGAAATACAGAGAAAGAGCGAAGGTTAGGTGGTGAGAGAGAGTAATGGAGAATAGGAAAGTCAGTGTTAGTGAGAGGTACAGTGTGCATTAGCCTGTGTTGCAAATACCGCAGAGGGTTTTTCATTCATTCATTGGAATGGGGACTTAAACTGAAGAAGAATAACATTCTGTTATTAGGACTGCCACTACCCTTTACTTCTAAGTATGGATATTGTTTATTAAATTCTGAATAGCAGTTGAGTTGGTTTCAGTTCATATGAGATATTATATTCACATTGAGGGCTAGCTGTTTACTTGCATTCATGAGATTTTTATAAAAAAGCTTTTGTGGAAAGTTAATAGAATATTACGGCTGATCTTTGTAAATAAGGTAACAATATAATATTTGTGTTGCAGTGAAGCTGGACATCCCAACTGAGACAGTGCAGAGCAAAGAGATAATTGTGTGACTTCTGAAAATGTTACCACTCTGATCAATCAGAGTTACGTTGAACACTTCCTCAGGTATACTTACCTCAGCCAGTAGCTTCTTGACCTACCCACCAGCTGCCAACCAGCCAGCAGTCTTTACAAAATAATGAGTTGAAGTTCCCTCAGTCCAAATACAGAACAAAAGAAGCAACAAACTGTTCTGAGAAAAGAAACCAAACAGAAAAATGGGAGAAAACAGAGTGAGAACAGTAACAAGGGGCTATGATCCATGGACACAAAGCCAATGCAGCTGAGCAAACAGCCAGGCAAAGGGAGTTGTCCTCCTGACAGGGATGGTTGTTGTGGTAGAGATTTGGGCTCAGCAGGCAGGGAGTGAGTGAGACCAGGGGCCGGGGGTTAAAGCAAGAATCCAGCAAGTCCACCACTACCAGCAGGCGGAACTGTGAGATGTTATTGTCTCCTGTCTTCTCCATGCTCCTGATAATGGGGCAGGATCCTGCTCCCACAGTGGATGGCCTTGTCCAGAATGTTCTCTCAACACTTCAATAATGTTCTCTTAACAATTTAAAATGTTTTCTTACCACTATATAATGTTCTCTCCACACTTCATAATATTCTCTCAATCACTGCTGTTCTTTTGCTGTGTTTGACCTTAAGTTCTATATTTCTCTCTCTGTCTTAATTGATCAGGTACAAAACAAAAAGAACAAAGCTTGTGACCTGCAGAGACTGGAGTTGTGACTTTGATAACATAGATTACATTTATTTTAAGTTGTTCTGCTGAAGACCTCAGATGTTCTGACTGACCTGCAAAGATACGTAACCGTTTACGACGAGGGGGCGGCCCGAGCCCTGACACCCCCGCGCAGTCATCCTCGTCATCACAGTCACCACTCTCAAATCCCTCGTCCTCCTCCTCACCCTGGGGCCGGCCCTCTGCCACCTTGCCCCCACCGGTCCGGGCTCTCCAGCGCTTCTCAGGCACTGTCACCAGTCGCAGCAGCTGTGGAGGCAGAGATGTTCAACAAGATAACATTACACACATACGGTATGTATCTACAAAATAACATTACACATATACGGGAGGCATCTACAAGATAACAACATTAACACCCATACATTATGATAACAAGCTAACATTATGCAAATCCGGTATGTATCTACAAGATAATCGTATTGCACATATGGCATGTATCTACAAGATAACATTACACAGATACGTATGTATCTACAAGGTAGCATTACACACATACGGTAGGCATCTACAAGACAAAACATTAACACCCATACGGTATGTATCTACAAGATAACATTACACACATACGGTATGTATCTACAAGATAACATTACACACATACGGTATGTATCTACAAGATAACATTACACACATACGGTATGTCTCTACAAGATAATAATATTACACACTTATAAGCATCTATGTCGCACTCTGTTCCCTTCATAGCGCAGTACTATTGTGGCCAATAAAGTCCTGGTCATGGGCCCTGATCAAAACTAGGGCAATAAAATACAGAATAGGGTGCAATTTTGGACACATTTTGTATAGGCCTAATATAATGATAGGAATTTTAAATTGAGGATCAGAAAGACACTCTTGGAGGCCTTCCAAATAGCACCTTAGTCCTTTTATACTGTACTACTTAACCTATGTCTTCTGGTCAAAAGTCATTCACTACATAGGGAATTTGCTGCCTCTGTCTGACAGTGGCAGAAAGCAAAGTTGGGGAAACTCCATGAAAAACAGTCGGGTTAAAACAATTTGTGTTTACCAAACTCAATATATAATCACTGTGCACAAAAATGTTGCTATCTGTGCCAGATCTGTTATTTCTGTTGTGGTCAGATCCATCCACAAGGGTGGACATGACCTAGCAGGCGGAGGCTGTTTGACATACGGTATAATTTACTGGTGAAGACAGCAACATGTGCACAAGTAACTTTGTGTGATTTTGTTGTTGTTGGCAAACATCATGGTCTTGAGTGGTTGTATATGCGGTTTGTATCTAGGCAACATGGATAAACTGTCATCAAACACTGTAAAGAAGTACATTTATCTAGTTACACATCAAAATCCAACATAGAGGAATTACTTATTTTCGACAAATCAAAGAACGCAAAGAAACCGGGACAACAGAATAAATGTTATTCCAATTTCAATGTAGCTACAATGGCGTAACATTAATCCCAGCGGAATGTTTTGTCTCAATCAGAAATATTTTCCAATAACTTACAGAAGCTATTTATATGTTGTGCAACTCATACTGGAATTGTGTTTATTGAGGTTCTGTGGTAATCCTATCACCTCATAAATTAATGACAAAAAAATATTTCAATGACAAAAACATTCTATTTCCTGTACAGTCAGAACAATTGCATCATTGTCCTCGATAGAGTACTAACCCACCCATTCCCTACGGTGCATAGAGCTTTAATCAAAGCTAAAGCAGTGTAGGGTATAGGATGCCATTTGGGACAAACACCTATATTATATTAAGTGAAGGTCAGAACACGAGAAGACGCATCACCAAAACAACACTTCAGACTTTCAGAAATGCATTGAATACCTTCAGAAACATCTGCTCATAACTGGGCGTATGACCTTGGTCAGGCTTGAAAAAGGTAAAAAGCCGGAATTAATGAAAGACAAAAGTTTGCAACCGTTTATTTTCTTTTACAAACTCAACACTCCATCCACGCCTAATGGCGCCCTATAGGCTATTTAGTGCACTACTTCTGTGAAGGACATATAGGGCTCCTTTCTGGATCCTGGTCATAAGTAATACATAATAGAGGGAGTTTTAGTGCCATTTGGGATGCCGGCATTGTGAAAATATTTCCGCTCCCTGTCCATACAGTGAGGCTCATATCACCACCTCACCACAACAGCAACAGACATGATTAAGAAGACTGCCAAGGGTAACAATAACACATGTGCCAAATCCCTTCCTCCTTCTTCCCCACGTTCAGCCCTTCTTTCATCTCCCCATCATTTCACCCCACTTTGTTTTTTATGGGTTTTCTTCTTGTTTGTGTTTTTGGTTGTTGTGCGTTGTCTAAGGGATGGGCCTCTGCTGAGTCATCTACAGCAAACTATGTGAGAAGGAGATGTCTGACTGAGATCAGGGTTGGAATAAAACCCAAAGATAATCACAAAATTACATCAGTCTGAAAGATAAACAAGCTCTATTCCTGGCCGCAGGCTTTAACAAAACAGTCAGTCAATCAATCTGTGATTTACATGACAGAATAACAGCCGAATGGAGGGATGGGAGGATAAACAGACACAAAAAGAGATACGGACAGAAGAATGGCCAGTGGTACAGACAAAGGGACTAATAGAGGGATGAGCAGAAGGTATTGAGGTACTCACCAGTCATTATCTCTGTTATATTTATTCATTAGTATTCATTTTCTGCGCTTGGCTAGGACATTTTAATGGCATAAAGTTAAAACAGGGAATACAGAGGCTGTTCCTATGAAGAAGGGCTGACCAGTCCAGCACATCTCTATTCAAATCCTCAAAATGTTGACAATAAATGGCTGACGATGATGACCACAAAATTGTAGATGGACCAACACTGATTCATAGTGGTGGGAGATACTGGAACATCCTGCATTCTGTTATGGCCTCTAACCACTCTGAGAGAAAACCTTTATACTCTGAAGCCCCAAAACACTGCTTCGCTTGGTGAGAAAACATAGCTCCCAGGTGTCTTTTCGTTTCCACAAAGAACAAAGTGATCTTTTTTAACAGAAGTTTATGAAAAACAAGTCTACACATAACTTTCCTGTTTAAGAAAGAATCATGTTTTCATGCGTGTGCCTGAAGCCTCAGTACTGACATCTTGGAATTTCATTCCAATGTCCGTTGCCTTGCAACATTGACAGATGTTGGGAGGGGAGGGATGTCCCACAAACAAACGAAAAAGCAAAAATGACTGAAAGCAAACAGTTGTAAAACAGAGGAAACAATATGTGGTTGGGGGTATTTAAGAACAAAACCTAAAAAAGGTGGATGGAAATAAAGAAAAACATGGGAAGTCTTCTGTCATTGTTTACAACTTGATCTAAGGAGGGATGTATAATTAAGAAATAAGGCACAAGCTGGTGTGGTATAAATGGCCAGTACACACACCACTGTTCTTTTCTGCTGGCAAGGTAGTCTAGTGGTTAGTGCTTCTAACTAGTGTACGTAATGTCCTTAGTTCCCATCCTCCTGCAGCCAGGGTGAAAAGCTATGTTGTTCTGTCCTTGAGCGAGAGAAAAAACTGTCATTTCAACTCCTCCCCCTATAACATTCACCCCAGGTCATTGCTCAAAATCAGAGTTGGTTCTTAAAAAGCTTGGTTAAATCAAAAGATAAAAGCTTTGCTTAGGCACAAACCATTGTGGAGAGCCTGGACAGTTCTTTGCCATGGCACACTGGAAATATATTACAAACCCCTGGTATGGGAGTTTTTTTGTAAATTTCTTAAATAAGAAATAGATATGGTAATTCTGTCACATGGTCAATATAATTTCCTTTCTTTTAAAACAGAGAGACACATTTTAAAATAATCTGCCCGCTTTAGTACCTCTGTTTAGTATGTGTAAAACAGGGACAGTGCCCCTCACTGAGGCTCTGTGGCTGGGGCCTGCTGGTTGTGTCTGCCATGCCTGTGGTAACGTGGGGGATGTTTGTGTCAGAAGGGACCCTGCACTTCTTGGCACAGCCGACCCACAGCGTGGTCCAACCAGAGCCTCCACTGCCACCACATATGGCACAGATCTCAATTCACTTGGTGACCTGTAAGCTTTTGCAATAAAATATAACAGCAACCGAAGCAAAACAATCCATATTATTTGGAGATTTACTTAATGTGTTCGGTATTAAAAAGGAAATGCATTCCCCTTTAACTCTCTATTGTTTGTTCAAAAGCTACAGAGAGGGAGAGATGGAAGGAGAGAGAGAGAGAGAGAGAGAGAGAGACAGAGAGAGAGAGTGAGAGAGAGAGAGCACTGCAGGATGACACATAAAATGTAATCAGCGTTGCTAGGAAGCCCACAGGCCACAGAGAAAGAAAGCTTACCTCCCTCACACAAAACAGGAGTCACAAGAGGGAAAGTCTCGGATGCTACAAGCCTATACACAAAGCCCAAACATGTGGCGGATTGCTCAAGCACTGCAGGGCCAGGCCCGGACAGAGACACAGCGGCCACCATGTCAGTCATGGACTCCCACACGTGACATGAACCCCACGTAGGGTCACTGTACGGGGCCACACAACAGCTGCAGCTCTAGAGGTCTGACAAAGGTCACAGGATGACCTGCACTACCACAGACTTGCCCCTGGCTCGGCTAGCACGGCTGTTAAGCCCAGTCATTTACATTGTGTAAAAGATAAAAGCAATTAGAATTGGTTTTGGATGCCATTACAAAGAATCAACATTGATCTGTGATTATTGCAGTACTTCTCATTGTTCAGTTTTACAAGTAAACAAGGAATGTTGTCAAACAGTTCAGAGAATGTTAAGAAACACCGTTGTTTTTTGTGGGAATTTGAATACATCAGTGTAACCTCTAGTTTCTCTTTAAAGTCGACAGAAGACTCCAAACTTACTTTTACAGCAGTATGCACTTGTTCGACCATTTGTGTTACAACCCTGAGAATGTGTTGGCATGCTAACGCCAAAAAGTTGTTAGTGTTTTATCCCGTGTATCACGCTGAGCTTCAATACAGAGGGTGGGACATTCTTCTTATATCCCACATTGATTTGTCCTTTAGTCAGCACCTCTCCTGACCTCTTGGGTGTACACCAGATTTTTACCAATGTAGTATGTAACATTAATTACAGCAGGTATTTATCCACTCCTTATCATGCCTCATAGGTGTGAATTGGACATGCGTGTTGTACCTTTGTATTTGTAATTTTGTTCCATGAAGATGTAGAGCAATTATTTAGAGCAGTTACATAGCATCCCAGAAAAAACACACCAGAAGCAGTAAAACATTCAGTAAAACTTCCCAGCGTCTCGGTCAGGAAGAGTATGACTTAGTACCCACGACCAATGTAAAACTAAAAACATACATCCCCACAACTTCCTAGAAACCAAATGGGCTAGCTGGATTTATTGTCTTCCGTTGATTAGAATCAGGCAGAGCTGTGTTGTGTCCTTCTCCACAGAATCACGGCAGAGGACATGTCTAGACTTGTGGGTCATGACTAGGGCTTGATGGAATCTGCTGAGAATGTCCTACCAAGATGTTTCTGCATGTTTTATCAATGGAACCAAAGTAATTCTTATTTAGACATGCTTTTGGTTAACTTTTATAGTTCTTTAACTAGATTCAACATACTTTGAAAATTCACATTTGTCACATGCTTCGCTACCAACAAGTAAAGACCAACAGTGATTTGTTTACTTTTCCAAAAATATGAAAGTAAATACAAAACTGAAAATAGTAAAACAAGGAATACATAGTAATACAAAGAACAATAAGGAAAACAAGCAATAAAAAAAACAAGATTCATAACTATTTATTACAACAATGGTTAATTACAGGAAATACCAGAACTACAAAGTCATTTAGTTTTTTGTCCATATAGGTAAGGGGTAACACTGGACAGATTCCAAACAGGTCAACAACAACTAATGTGAAGTATGTGTGTTTGTATATTTTACAATATGTGAGTATGTGTGTGCATGTGTGTGTGTTTGTGTGGGTAAGGTGGAGTGTGTGTATATATAAACATTACTAAAGAAACAGAAACTATGAATGAATAATCCTTTGCCTGTCTTGTTTAGCATCCTAATGATTTGGGGATAGAAGCTGTAGGGGTTCCAGTATATTCCAGATTCCATGTCTGCAGTGCACTAGTATGGAGAATAGTCTGTAGCTTGGGTGGCTGGGGTCATTGACTATCTGACCCCAGGGCCTTCCCAGATACTACCATGTGTAGAGATCTTAGCTGACAGGGAGCTTGGCAGCAGTGATGAACTCTGCCGTTGGCTTCACCCTCTGAAGATTCATGCGATGATACAGATTCCATTCTATTTGTCTGACAGAAAACATTCAACCCAGTGCACTGGGGCATGCAAAATGAACATGCACAGCCCTGATTTAGATAATTAATTGACATAGCAAGCTAGCTTGCTCAAATGATTTAAAAAGGTTATTTGAAAGGCTAATGTTCCAAACATTAGTAACGTCTGGAATCTGACACTGTTTGACTGGAATTATGAAAGTTCAGATAAATGTCAACCCTCTTAAAAGGTCATTAGGAATTCTTTCAAAATCAGGCCAGGACAATTCTCCTGACCCATGGGCAAAGTCTACTTGTGCAACTGACAAAAACTCCAGATTGGACATCTTATAGGGTTTTAGAGATAAAAGTCAGGATAGCTGAGGATTCAGAGAACAAAATGTATGTGGTCTTAGAATAAAAAAATATACTTCTTATGTTTTTTATGGACTATTTTAAAACATTCTAGGAATATTACTTTAAATTAACCACAAGGACCACAGTAGGAAACGTTGTGTTTAATTATTAAACCAACCACAGAATAATGTTGTTTCTTGACATTTCCTGAACTATTTAAGTACATTCCAAATATCAGACCAGTTGGAGAACATTGTAGAACCTAACCAAATATGCAATTTCAACTTCTAAGAAACTTTCAGTTAAATTACTGGAAAACCAAGAAATGTAAATTATTTAACCATGTTTCATAAAGGAACTGAGAACATTCCAAACCAAGGCAACTCTGCATCATTCCCAGAACGTTGTGGCAAGGTTGTAGCAATATTACCATAGGACAACCAAGTTCTCTCTAAGCTAAAAAAACCCCCTGTTTTCAGGATGTAATGAACTGAAGTGGTAAGCCTGCCAGGAAGACACACTGCATTATGGGCTATTTAGAAGCTGTGTGGTGAATAGTGTAATACCTAAAGATTAAGAGACAGAGAGAGTGAGGGTGAGGGAGAAAGAAAGAGGAAAATGAAAGGGACAGAGCAATGGAGTTTGAGGGAGAGCATTTCGAAAGGAGGCACATTTCCACAGGGTGAGTCATGGAAAGCTCCTCAGCCGTCAGGAGCAGGGAGACAGAAGGGCAGAGAGGAGTCCAAACAACCCAGGCTACTCCCAAGTCATTACTCAATGTTTATTGAATTTGAAGTATGACATGGGAGGGGGACCTGTTCTCCTTAATTCTTCTTTTCTCCCTCCCTCCCCCCTCTCTATTTGTCTCCTGTCTCCCTCTATCTGTTTGCAGTAGTGGCTGTCATGGAAGACCATTTGGTCTCAGACAGCTGATGCAGACAAGATTCCTTTCTTACCGTTAATTCCAGTAGGGACAGAACCTGTGGGACTGAGCTGTGTGCCTGCCTTTCTGACAATATGAATATTACGTTTTCCAGTTCTTTCCAGTTTCGATTAAGTCACAAAAGATATTCAGATATATTCCGAATGATGTACGGGAATATGCACTACAACTACAAATAACATAACCTGCACCCAGTCTCATTCTGACAAGAAAAAGAACTATAATATTTTGGCCAGTGAATTTAAGTTATTCTCCACCAAATAATTATCATGAGAACCATTTAAAATCTTAGTTTCCAAATGAAAACCTGTGAATGTGCCTGATTGTGTCTACAAGATTTAATGGTTGAAAAAGTCACATTTCTGACAGGGTTGCTAGCTGCTAAATCAGATTAGTTTCTTAGACAAGCCTTGTTTGTTTGCCGTTCCTCTGCATGACACGTTATCGCTGAGGTTCCCAGAGTCATGTGGTTGCTGAGAGACCCTCTCTCCTTGCATCAGCAGACCGTCACTGCACGTCCCATGATCCTCCAGAACTACTGAGAGCAGGAGACGAGGAGAACGTCAGGGTGAGAGGGTCAGAAAGGGAGGACAAGCCCTGGGTGGGAGGGGGGAGGAGAGAGTCTGACGGACAGACAAGTTGACTGAGGTAAGAGTAGTGACAGGTCCTGATGGGAGGACCTACCAACACACCTCAAACGAAAGGCAGAAACGAGGAGGTCTGTGACCCTGGTGAGGAGACCCTCTGATGACCCAGCAGGAGCAGGAAACAGGAAGTCTGACCTTAGACCTTTTTCCAAGGGCTGCCGTTACCCTCCAGTCCCGAGTGGCTTTTCCAGTGACGTCAGCACAGCCCACCCTGGCCTCTACCAGCGCTAACCCACAGTACATAGAACTGTTCAACCATACCCATATGTAGACACTTTTTTGGTGTTCACAAACATGTTTTTAAGAGGGTGTTTCGTCGCATCATGGAGGCAGAGAACACCAAGCCAGCATGCTTTCTAAGCAGCAGACCAGCTTCCTCAGGGGAAGAAAACAATCTCTAGACAAAGGGAGGAGGGTGCCAGTTGGGATACATAGGCGTGCTGGGTAACATGTACAATCTGTTCAGTAAGTGTCACTGGATGGGCCATGGGACTGCAATGGATGTGGGGAGAGCATGCCGGTCAGGGGGGAACCTCTTCCCTGTCCCAGGTTTGATCCTGTCTGAAGGGTTTTGGCATAACTGGGATAACCAGTGGGGTGGCAAGTGTATCGGGTAGGTAAGACGGCGATGACTGATCCAGGCCTCAGGGCTGGCGGGGGGAGCGGAGGAGTTGGGGCGTGGGGGAGGAAGAGGGGCAAGAGAGGTGAAGGGGGGAGGGTTAGGCCTCATTAGCAGGGGGACTAATTGGTAGGAAAAGAGCCCTCACATGCTCTGTCTGACCTCCCGGCCAGCGGGGGAGAACTCAATGAGAGGGGGGAGGAGGGGGTTTGAGCCTGGGGGAGGCAGTGGGGGTAGACGTCTGAAAGTCCTCCAACTGCCCTGAAGGTTGGGCTTAAGTCCAAGAGTTTTCATGTTGATCGGTGTGATCGGTGTGAGTGTGGTGATCAGTGTGATCAGTGTGATCGGTGTGAGTGTGGTGATCAGTGTGATCAGTTTGACTGGTGTGAGTGTGGTGATCAGTTAGATCAGAGTAATCGGTGTGAGTGTGGTGATCGGTGTGATCGGTGTGATCAGTGTGATCAGTTTGATCGGTGTGAGTGTGGTGATCAGTGTGATTGGTGTGTTCGGTGTGAGTGTGGTGACTGGTGTAATCGGTGTGAGTGTGGTGATCGGTGTGTTCGGTGTGAGTGTGGTGATTGGTGTGTTCGGTGTGAGTGTGGTGATTGGTGTGATCGGTGTGAGTGTGGTGATTGGTGTGATCGGTGTGA